>QVIE01000024.1:0-12105 GCA_013387415.1 Panellus pusillus
ACAACCAATCTGTATATCTTCTAATCTAACGTACACTCAATACGATGATATCCCTCTCATTGTCAATCCAACACCCCAGCACGGTCCGGAGCACGTACTCCCCTTGCGCCCGCCCGCGCCCCGTGTGCTTGATGAACCCGAGGTATCCCAGCTCGTGCAGCGCGCGGATGAACCGCGCCTGCACGCTCAGGCGCCACTTCTCTTCGTCTTCTGCCTCCCCCTCCTCGGCGGGCTTCTCCAAGTTCAGCTTGCCCCTGCCCTTGCGGGGCGAAGAAGATTGTGCAGGACGAGGAGGTTGCGTCCGCCCTGTGGCGTGTGCGGCACATGTTCGCCACCGACAGGGCGCTTTTCGCGCCGAGAGTGCTCTGGAAGATCCTTTGGACGCGGTCCCTATTCTAATGTGAAACGTATATCCGCGGTCTTTTGGGTTCTGTGGAGGAAGTCAAGCGGACTGCGGGCCTTTGCGCAGTGCGCGCGATCAAAGAGAAGTCGCCTGCGGCCCCTGCACAGTGCAGTCGGCTGCAGTCGGTCCATGGTTTCGCCAGCGCCAGCGCCGAAAGCCAATGGCGTCCCCAACACATCGAAGGCCGTTGCGTCCCCCGCTGCCGCGTCGAAGAAACTTGGGCCTCCGCTTTTCCCACCAAAACTTGACCTTGAAGTCAAGTACAAGTCGATGTTCGTTCTGCGCGCGATGGACGCGGAGGATGGGTCGCCGCCGTCGCTTCTCCTCGGGCATACGGCGTGTTACCGCGGCGGAATTCCTTCTGCGATCCAGGCCCTCCGCCGGCGTCGTCGACGCCCGCCTCTCCGCTGCCGGGCAACGCCAAGCCGGCAGCGCGTGCCTGCACAGCTCTCACCCTCGCTCGCGACGCCGACGCTCTCCTTTACTGCGTCACATGCGCGGCCACCACCGCTCGAGCCTCGTGCGCCACCCAAACCTGCGCTGAGCATCGCCCAATCAGCGAGCGAGGTCGTCGCGGGGTTGAAAGGCCGTGTACAAGCCTCCCATGTCGCCTGTGTCATTCAAGTCCTCAAGCCGGGGGATATGGCGTTCGGGCAGGCCAAGTTGCGCGATTTGATCAAGAAATATCAAGGTCGGGCGGCGGCCTGAGGCTTAACGGAGGATAGATCAGACGATGAGGAAAATGGAGAGGGAATTGGTTGGTGTAGGCGGAGACGCCGTACGAAGTTTTCGTCCACTTTCGTGCTACCCTTGGCACGGATTTCCTAACTGTGATTGTACTTACTCGCTCTCTCGGCGGCTGGTAGAGGGCTCTATAGGGGTCAGGTCGCCGCCGTCTCCGAGGTGTGAGTGGCCGTTCCCCGCGCGGGACCACTGGCCTTGATAATGCTCAGCGTTGTAACACTTCTCCTGTCGACTCTGCAACGTACAATCAACATGTTTCTCCTACATAATCTAACGTACACTCAATATGATGACATTCCTCTCAATTCAATCCAACACCCCAACACGGTCCGGAGCACGTACTCCCCCTTGCGCCCGCCCGCGCCGCCGCCGCGCCCCGTGTGCTTGATGAACCCGAGGTAGTCCAGCTCGTGCAGCGCGCGGATGAACCGCGCTTGCACGCTGAGGCGCCACTTCTCTTCGTCGTCTTCGGCGTCCCCGTCCTCCTCCTGCTTCGTCTTGCCCCTGCCTTTGCGGGGCGAAGAAGGGGGCTCCGCCTTTTCCTTCCCCTTGTCCTTGCCCGTGCCCTTTCCGTTGCCCTGCTTAGCGGGCCTCGACCCCGCCCGGCGCTGCTGCTCGAGCACGGCCCGGAAGTGGTCGAACCAGTCGTACACGTTCACGAGCCGCCCCGCGCGCGTACCCCGCGAAGAGGATGCTCGTGTCCGGGAGGGAGGGCAGGTCCAGGTGTTGCTCCGCCTCTTCGTCGTCGGCTGCTTCGTGCGGGTGCTCTGGGCCGGGGACGGAGACGTAGGCGTGCGGGGAGAGGAGGCCGGAGAGGACGGACGGGCGGAGGGCGGGGTTAAGGAGCTGCGCGGGGGTGGTGAGTTGTTGTATTTGAGTGGAAGGTGGGGAGGGTACCTCGGAGGGGAACGGCGTCAGCCCCGTGTACCAGATGCCATACAGCGGCGTGGCGTCTTCCACGGATTGCAGGAGTAAGTCTCTGCGTGATGTTAAGTATTAATTACGAAACGAAGTTGGGTAGGAAGGAAAGAGAAGAAGACTACTCGCCCGAGGTATTCTTCGACCCAGGAGGCGATCTCGTCGCTGCTGTCGTCGATGCGCGCGCGGAAGGCGGTGATTTGCTGCCGCGCGCCGGCTTCTTCGGTGGTCTCCGTGACGAAGGCCGGTAATCCGTCGAGGTAGTCCGATAGATCTTCGAGGAGGGCGTCGAGTCCGGGGGCGGGGACGGTGCTGCGGATACTCAGTCAATCTTTTCTAAAATCTAGAAGGCAAGACGGACCGGAGAAGAGCGGCAAGCCCGTCGAGGTTCACGTCCTCGTCGCGGCTGTCGAGGATCCGGGATAGGAACGCGAGGCCCGAGAAGCGCGCGAGGCGTTTGGTCTGTGTGGCATCGGAGTTCATGTGCGCGCGGAGGAAGGCGACGACGCGCGTGAGGAGGGTCACGCCGAGCTTCGTCCGCCGGGCTTGGCGCGTGAAGGCGGCGCGCGCGGCGTCCACGGCGCGGAGGAGGCGGTCTGGCGTGCTGGCGTGCTCGCGCCAGGTGGGGGCGTCGGGGAGCCAGGACGGGTGGAGGCGCGCGAGGAGCAGGTCGAGGAAGGCGAGCTCGCGCGGGGTGGGGGCAAGGAGACGGGAGGGGTGGTGTGTGCGAGGAAGGAGAGGGGCTCGACGACGGTGTAGTGCTTGAGGTGGGCGAGGTGGAGGATGGAGAGGAGGGCGGGGAGAGAGGCGCTGTGGGTGGCAGAGTAGTCGGATATGAAGGAGAGGAGGCTGGCGCCTGGGAGGAGGGGCAGGTCTACGGCGGGGTCGAAGAGAGCTCTGAGGACTACAGATTCGAGAACGGAGGGGCCTGCGGGGACGGCGACGTGGTAGACGCGGAGGAGGGCGAGGGTGGCACGTGCAAGGGAGGCGTACAGGGAGGACGAGGCAGACAAGGAGAGCAGGAACGTGAGCGGGAGACGCGCGACTTGCAGACTGCAGATATACAGCACGTCCTCGAGCACCCTCTTGTCGAATTTTTCATAGTCGTGCACCAGAACAAGCAGACGGCGAGTCGTGTGCTGCGCGTCAAACCACGCCTGGAGCACGCCGAGGTCGTACCGTCCTACCTTCGGACAGAAGCCACCAACCAGCGCTTTCATGGCCGAGGCGAGGTTGGGGCAGTCGGTGGGGTACAGATGGCTGACTATCGTGTCCTCGATGTCCACGCAGAGCCGGTCGAGGATTGCTGAGCCGTCTATGGGCGTCTGTGAGCGAGAGCAGGGTGGCTTGGGGGACACAGACCAGCGACAGCGACGACAGGGAGCTCGGGGAACGGCAGGCCGGGGACGACATCGGCGTCGAGGCAGCGGACAATGTCGGCGACGACCGGCTTGTACAGTTCCTCGACGATCTCCTTGACGCGATCGAGACATGTTGTCCACGCCGCCATGTACGCGTCCATGCGTTCTTGCTCGTTGTCTATGCACTCCTGCTCATCGTCGGCCTCCTCAAACGGAATGTAGGTCGTATGTTCCGCGTACAACATGGAGATAATGCAAGAGAAAATACAAAATATATGTACATCAACGTCTCGGTGTCCCTGATCGGCGCGACGGCGTGCCCGAAAGCGTCGCCGTCAGCCGCCGCTCGCCGTCCCCCGCCCGCACCGCCCGCTGCACCTCCCGCGCCGCCTGCCGCGCCGACTCGCTGATCCGCTCCGCCGGCCGTGCCGCATCCACCCGCGTCAACGCCCGCAACAGCCCCCGGGACTCGCCGTCCCCTCCCGCGCATCCAGCTCCGCCCCGATCAGCCCAAACCGCGCGTCCAGCACCCGCGACGCGACGCGCACCGCCGTCCGCGCAGAGTGCAGGTCCGTGTGCAGCACGTCGAGCGTAGGCTGCAGATCTCGGAGGGAGTCTTGCAGCTGCGCTATCGCGGGGTCCGCGGGCGCCCGTGCGAGCTGCAGCCCCGCCGGAAGCGGTCGTCGAGGTATCGTTCGTCCGCTCGTTTCGAGGTGTCGCTGCGCGACGCCCGGATCTTGTCGTTCCGCGCACGCTGCCTGTCGATGTACTCTTTCCAGCGCTGTTTCGTGCCTCTCCACTCTTCCAGTTCTGCATTCGCGCTTTTGCGCTGTTAGATATGTGGTGATGAAAGTGACAGGCAACGCACTCTGCAATCTCCTGGGAGTACATCCGCTCCCACCCCATGTTCTTCTCGTTCTGCGCGTTCTTGCCCTTGACGCCGTCCATGTCCTCGTCGTCGCGCTCGGCCAGGTCGATCCGGTGCTCCGCCAGCCACCGCATGAGATCGCCTTTGACGCCCTCCAGCGCGGCGGTGTGCTCCGGCGGTAGGTCCTTCGGCGCGGCGGCCGCGCGCGACGCGCTCCAGACGAGCAGCTGCCGGACTTGCTCCGACGGCGGCACCTCGCGGTCGACGTGTTTGTAGAAAGACTCTTCGTGCACGCGGGGGTGCGGGAGTGCTGTGGAGAGTGAGACATGAGCGGCTTTGAGAAATTGAGACACGTACTGAACGCGCCGCCCTCGAAAGACATGCTGACGCGATGCCCGCGTGAGCTCCGCCGTCGATGCGCCTTGGGGTCCGCCTGCTTCTCAGGTGTGCTGGGCCGATTAGTGCTTGCGATGGCGGCCATGGCGTCTCCCCTCAACGCCTTGTTCCGCGCAGCCTGCGGCGTGCCGTCGCGCAGCGGCTCCTCGGTGTCGACGACCGCAGCGCGCTGCTTCTGCTTCTGCTTCTGCTTCTTGTCGGGCGACGGGCGGAAGGGTACGGCGGTGGCGACGACGGCGGGCTCGAGCACGCGGGAGGTGCGCCGCAGACGCTCGGCCTCGTCGTCCATGTTGCGCACATCGCGCTCGACGGCGGGGTCGGCGACGGCGGAGTCTGGTTTGAGGCGCTTGCTGGGGCCTGCGGTGCGCGAGATGTTGAGGCCGAAGGAGGTCTTCTCGTCGTCTGGTGGGACGCGTTGTTTATTATTCCGCCAGACAGTGGTTACTTACATTTGCGTTTTGCCTGCACATTTTTGCGTTAATAAGTGAAAATGAACGCTGTATGCCGCACACGCACGGAAGGCTTCGCCTGCTTGGCGGCGACGGCGAGGAGCGGGTTCGCCGACATTCAGGCGATTGTTGAGGCGAGCCAAATACCCGACATCACCATGATTGTCGGTAGCGTCTTCGAGCGTACCCCCGCCGCAAAACCCTCTCCGCCGTCCGCAGCAGCCTCGGGGCCCTCGGGATTTCCCCAGGCGCCCCATCGCTCGAAAAAGAGCGCTTTTGCGCGCGCCAGAGAGGCGAAAGCCGCCCGAGGGACCAGCACGTGCCGCTCGTCGCGCCGTCTGTGACGCATGGGACGACTGGCGCGCGCAGATGAGCAGGGAGAACGAGGAGCGGGTCGCGGCTATGACGGACGAGGAGCGCGAGCAGGAGCGCAGCGACATACTCAAGCAGTTCGGCCCCGGCATCGGCGACCTTTTGAAGAAGGTGCGCGATGCACGCGCCAATGCTGGTCTGTACCTTTCATAGCTACCGCCAATTATCTCTCATACGATGCAGGCCGCGGTGAGTGCGGATAAAATCGCTGCGTTTCTTTGTCTTATGCTGCGCGCTAGATGACCGAATAGACGGTACTTCACGACCGACGCCTTCCATAGACAGTTCTCTCGAAGAGGGTGCGTTTTATCATGGTGTAAATTCAATTATCTGAACTCTACTAGTCCCCCTCGATTCGTCGCCTCGCAGCAAGTCCCTGCCCACGAGGTATGCTTCAATATCGCCCGCAACGTATTCCTCACCGAATCAGGTCCGCTGCCTCCTGCGCTCTCCCCGCCCGCGACCCCAGCCAGCACGCGACCCGCCAGCCGAGCCTCGCGCAAGCTGCGCTTTGCACAAGTCTGCCCGACGATGTACATGTCTACGAATCGGCGCCCCCATCGCCGCGCAAGAAGGCCCTCGCGCTGCCGCCGCCTACGGGGGAACCCAGTCCCGATGTTGTGTCTTTGGGCCAGTTTGGCGGAGCCTCTCGCCCGGAGCCAAGGGAGGCCGATGTCTCTGAACCCGAATCTCAGCCAGGAGAAGGCACCCCCGAAGACATCCGCCGCCGTTTCTTCCCCTCGGCGCCCGCGAACAACCCCGATCTCGCGTGGATGATGGACGACGTCGGCGCCCCCCGCCGCCGCCGCGCCCACCACGCGCGCTTCGACCTCACTGGCACGCCCCTCGCTGCTTCGCTGCACGCCTCCCTCCCGACGCACCTCGGCCTCCACCACCACGCCCCCGACGCAGACGGCGTGCAGCGCGCAGGGTATACGCTCGATGATGTGTTCGTGACTTCCCGCTCGGGCGTCAGGGCGCAGCGCGCGGCGGGGATGCGTATGCTCGCGGGATCGCGCGGTGGGTCGCGGCTGTGCACCGCGGGGATGCGGAGGCTGTCGAGGGTGTGAGGACTGCGGCGGAGATAGGCGAGCTGAAGGGACGGGTGCTCGCGGCGGGCGTGGAGGCGCTGAGCGAGCGCGGGAGCCTCGGCGCGCATGCGATTGAGGTGCTTTGGGAGTGTCTTGTTGGGTGGGCGGAGGTGGACGAGACGCTGGATCCTGATCTCGACCCTGATTTGGATGACGTCGAGCTGGGCAGTCCGGACTCGACGATTCCTCTGGCGCATCTTCTGGCGCAGCTCGTTGTAGCGCTTTCTCTGCAAAGCGAGTCGACGTCCGACTTGTCCTCCGCGGCTTCCCGAACGCGCATTCTTGCCATCCTCCGCCGCCTCGCGCGCCAAACGAACGAAATAGCTACAGAAATAGTTACAACACCGTCGCTCATCCCGTCCCTCTTCCGCACGTTCCTCCTTGCCAACTCACCTAGCGCGCCCGCAGACGCGCGCTGGCACTGGACCTCCTCACGACGCTCGCATCCTCCACCCGCGCAAACGCACAGGCCCTCACCGCCCCGCAGACGCCCTCCTCCGCTTCGTCGCCGTGCTGCCGCCCCCCGCGCCCGCGCTGCTCGCCAAGACCCTCGCGCTCTACGCCGCCCTCGCGGCGTACGGGCTCTACGCGCACATCGCCGGCACCGCGCAAGAGCCGCTGGCGGTCTGGTCCGTATGTGCAGGCGCCCGGCGCGGACCGTCACGTGCGAACAGCGTGGGCGCGCGCGGCCGCCGCGTGGATCACGTGCGCGGTGGATCCGCACCGGACGACGCCGGGGCATGATATTCTTTGGAGCCAGGTTGTGGCGTGCCGCTGGGGGCAGGACGTGGTGGCGCTGAGGGAGGTGTTGGGGGTTGAGATTGAGGAGTGGGAGGCGTGGGCTGCGGTGTGGGATGCGGAGGCGGCTTGGCTTGAGGGCGCGCGGGTGAACGGGGTGCGCGGTGGAGAGGCGGAGCGGGGAGAGTGCGTGGCGGCTGTTAAGGAGGGATTCGATACCGATGGGGAAAGGAACATGCGGTGGTTGGTGGTGCGGTCGCTGCGCTGAACAGCGGTCTTGATAGATTTGGGCGCGGTGGGGCCGTCAAGTTGAGAACCGTCGGAAGATATGCCGAAACGCTGATGGCAGCTATCCGTCTTTGGTTGGCGTGCATGCCGCCGCCGGCAACGGATGCATCGCTTGCCGCACCGCCCTTCACTTTGCCGTTTTCGCAGCTCACTGAGCTCTGCGCGAAACTCGTCACTCACTCTCTCTGGTCCGGACCCAAAAAGTGCGGGCCGGGGTATGTCCTATTTCGTCCGTTCGCAGGCCTGCTATCGGCGTATCTCCGGCTCTCGCAGCGGCTTCCCAATGTCTCGCAGGATGTGTGGATGGCGCAGGCGCTCGCTATCATTTCCCGGCTTCTTCCTGGCGACGAAGAGTTTGCATTGGCGGTCAATCAGCAGATCTTGGCACTGATAACGCCCCAATGGGCGCTTTCGCATGGGCTGAATATTAGCCAAGCCGTTTGGGGACAAGGGCGGGCTGGCTGTCATCAAGCCGTTCCTCGTGCGAGCGATTCAGCCAAAGCTAGACGTACACATCGGGCCGGCATACCGATTCCACAAGATTTAACTTTTATAAATTATAGTAATTAATTCACTATCTCTATTTTTAAGAATTCTTATACGAAAATCAGACTCTAAATTAAAAAAAATGATTGATTTTATCGAATCTATCTGGTATGGTTTTTTAATAAAACGATAAAAACTTATAACCTTTAGATTATCATTTTTTTTTAAGTTATAAGTTAGACTATCTACATAAGCAACGTTTTCACGTAAATCTTTAATCATTAAATTTTTCCCTTTATTAAATAATTTATGCTCCTTTATAAAATTACTAAGATTATATTAATTATCATAATCAATTTCATTTTGATATTAAACACAAGAACCTACAACATCATTAATTAGTGTTTTAGTAGTGATAATTACTATTTACATTAAACCCCTCAACCTTACTACAAAGTTAATCTAAAACAACTTTATCTTTATATAATTAATACGATGTAAGCTAGCAAGACTTACTATAAAATTATTGTTATTCAATTTTTTTTTCTCTTTAGTAATAAAATATGTTTAGGATTATAATATTCTTACAAAAAAATATTACAATCCCTTTAATTTAAGTTAGTTATATCATTCTTTAAACTAACACGTTAACAAATATAAATAACTTATTTTTATAAAACTACGGTACTGTAATTATCTATTTAAAGTAAGAGTAATATATTAAACTATCAAATAAATCTATTAAGTATTTAAACAAAACATTTAGTAAAAAATATAACTTATAAATAGCATACTACCTATACTATAAACAAAAAATCCTAATTCTACTATAATTAAAGATAATCGAGTATTTTTATAATATTTTACTAATTTACCAAATAAAGGTCTTTTATTACTCAGATCTAAAATAAATTTACTTTTATCAGAATACATTATAATTAAAAAATAAAAAATTATATTCAATACACTTAAAAAAGATATAACTGAAAATATTAAAACCATTAAAGCAAAATTATATAAGACAAAATTCACATCAACACCCTCAACTGGAACAATAGATCCATCTAAAACCCCATTCAAATCAATACCAACATACTTTAATAATTCTTTTAATAACATATTACTTTATAAAAATTCTTAAAATAGATAATAAAACATCAATTAAAGCTCATCTATAAAAGCAAAAACCGATACCCTACCAATAAAGATAGAATCCCCTATTAATTATTAATAAAAAAAATAAGGAGTATGAGTGAAGTAGAATCCTCCCCACCCTAGATATTTACAAGCTAAAACCTCAAATAGGTTATTTTTCTTGAGACAAGTATTATTAGAGAGAGAACGATGCTGGCTCTACCAGCCCTGCCAGCACTCATCATTCTTTTATTTATTTCTCCTATTTTAGTTAACGAGATTTATTTATTATAGTTTATTCGTACTGCTACGTACTTTATGGTATATAAATTAACTCTCTCGATACCTTTTCTATTTAGTTTCTAAATAGATTAGGTTAAACTTTGGCTCTTTTTTAAAAATTTAAAAAAAGGCTAAAAAATAAAAAAAGAGGGGTTATTTAAATTTTAATATTTTGTTATTAAAAGTAAAGAAAAAGGCCGACGTACGGCATAAAACAAATAGTCCTATGGTTTCCGCAAGAGCGAATCCAAGGATTGTATATGCAAATAACAGACCTCTTAATTGAGGGTTTCCAGTGGGTGAATAAAGAAATAATAAAGTTATATGGGATAAAGAAGATTAAGGCTAACTATAACTATCTTTATAAAAGTAAAAATAGTTTAAACCATAAAGTTAAAATAGAGAAGGTTTAGAATAAACGCGTACGCTGGCTGGCGTACGTCCTGCTGGCTGGCGTTGGCTGGCTTTGGCTGGCATAAGCCAGCCCAGCCCAGCCTATAAAGGAAAATCTAAACTAGAAATAATATATTAAAAACATATACAGATTACCAATAATACCAAAAGATAAAAAGAATAAATATAATAACAGTTTTTTTAAGATGCAAAATAAAGGACTGATTAAACCTAATAGGTTAAATTTAAATTAAGGAAAAAGTATAAAATAATAAAAAAGTATGAAAAAAGAAACCTATTAATATCAAAAAGAGATGAAAACCAAGAACGAATTTAATAAAGGTAGTTATTTTTTTTTTAATCTGCTTCTGCGCTAGATAGATATTTTGGTTTTATATAAAATAATTAATTTATAATTATCCAGTAATACCACTCGCTTGCGCAGGTGGTAATCTAAGATTACCATACCTTGAATATATAGTATTGGTAGGAATTAAACCAGTTTTTAGATTTTTAAATCTATGCTTAACTTTTTATGATAAAATTATAATGTAATACTTAGTAATAAGATTATTAGTAAATATATTAATATTTGTATATAAGAACTATTTTTAAAATATTTAGAACTATCTTCATTGGATGAAATACTTTTTATTTCAATTAATATTTTTATTATAAAATCAGGTAGTACAGGAGATATTTTAATATTATTATTTATACGCGTACGCGTTTTATGTAATAAATATATATTTAAAATTTGATAAATAATCATTAAAGAACATGTAATATAACCATATAATTTTATATAATAAATATTTTTAATAATTCTATAGAATTATTAAAACCTAACAAATTTAATAGAAATATTATTATTATTATTAATTTTAATATTCTCGCTACGCGCCTAAACCAATTTGGTATTTTATTATAAAATTTTGCAAAATTTTGAGGTAAAGTTGGAATACTAAACCCTTTTTTTAAACCTTTAGCGACAGAAGAATGAGTAAATTTAATGTATAACGAAGATTGAGTAACATTAGTAAAAAAAGAAATTATTTTTTTCATGATAAAATGTAAAATATTTAATTAAAAAGAGATTTTTAGGTTGTCATCTCTTAAAACCATTATAAAAGTAGGATTCATCTATAATACAATGCGGTTCCGTACTGTAAATAAAAAATTAAAGATAAGTACTTACTTATGCGCTAGCGAGTGAAAGTTTTTAATAAAAAAAGTTAGTTATTTTTTTATTCTTCCTTTTTTTTTAGAGATTTAAGTTTTATAAAATAATTAAATTTATATCTATCCAGTATTACCACTCGCTTGCGCGCTTGCGCGCTTGCGCGCTTGCGCAGAAGGTAATCTCAGGTCTGCAAACCTTGAACATAAAGTACTAGTAGGATTTAAACTAGTTTTAGATTATATATTCTATGTTAACTTATTATATACAATATGAAAGACTTGGAACCTAACATACAATTAAATTAGGAGACAATATTCTATTTAAAAAGCAACTACTCTGAATAACCGAAGGATAAACTATATTTTAAGTCAAGAAGCATTATAATAATGAATTAAGTTTGTTCTAATTTTTTAATAATTACTTAATTACTTAATAAAAAAGCAAGTAAAATAAAATCATAAGAGTAAAATTTAAAAAATTAAAATATATACTAAGGATATAAATAAAATAAATAATATAATTAAGTGAAAATATAAATTTCTTGTATAAAATTTAGCATGTTCATTTTTTAATGTCGACTGTGATTTATCTCATAATTCTTTATAATGAGTATTAATTAATCATTCTATAATCAGTGGAAATTTTATTTTATCATTATTTTTTATGTATAGTTTATAAATAAATAATTCTAAACTAGAATCTAAACATAATAATAAAACCCATATAAAAATTAAACAAATACTTAACTTAAAGCCATATAAATAAAATAAACTATATAATCAAGGATAGTTATTAAATATAATAGGTAATATGAAATATCATATTAAAAACATAAGAACTGGAATTAAAGAAATAATAATATTATTTTTATTTTTAGTTAAAAATAGTAATAACGAACTAGTTACAGTACTACTATCCTTATTAGAAAGAGAAGAAATAATAGATTCTTTAATGGATTTTATTATTTCTTTATTTCTTTCAACATTGATTTGAGAATAT
>QVIE01000242.1:0-15332 GCA_013387415.1 Panellus pusillus
TGGAAGCAAAGGCTCAGGAAGATTGTCATTTGCGTTCCATAGAATGGGTCAATTGGAAAGGATTGTAGAAGAAGTCATAGAGATCACCTTTTCTAGAAGCTGAACTAAGAATGGTGGACACAGTGGACACTTTGGACTTGATGTTGATGGTAAGCTTCTCTTGAACTTTGGGAGCCCAAGTTGGCCGCCTTTTTACCCTTCCCTTTCAGTGCCATTAGTTGGAAGAGCTCAAGGACAAACGGATCAAACAAGACTACTGTTTAGTACAGAAAAATGCATTTTTTAAAAATCATTACAAATTCAACCCCAGCCCTCTGTATCACTAGGAAGAACTAATGTGTTGGAAAAGTGGCTGAAGCAGGACTCGAACCTGCGATCTTCTCACTATATTTTGAAATGCTCTTATATCTGACTGAGCTATTCTGCCGATAGTGTGAAGGAAACTCCCAGTGGGAACTTCAACACTCCCCCGGTTTCCTAGCACTACTGCATCAGAAACACACATAGGGGGCACCACTTTTTCCAAAGGCACTCACAGAATGTGGGAGTTACTCGTTTAACATCTGTGAGCTGCTGCTACCATGTTGGAAAGTGGCTGAAGCAGGACTCGAACCTGCGACCTTCTCACTATATTTGAGATGCTCTTATATCTAACTGAGCTATTCTGCCGATAGTGTGAAGGAACTCCCAGTGGGAACTTCAACATAATCATCCTCTGAGTCCTTTGGAATGCAAATCGAAGTGTGTCATATGACAAGATGAAAAGGTCGAAATGTCGCCTATCTCAAAGTTGGCCTCCTTCGAGGATGCTGAAGGAACAACTAAGCAAAGTCTCTTGTTGTTGTTCTCTTTATGCGCCTAAGTCGAAACACTGATGTTGATTACAAAAACTGCTGCTGAACGGATAACAGGGTGAGAAGCATCCAGAGGGAGGTGCTCCAAATACATGCTGAACCCTTTGACATCATCCAGACGATACTTTTCAAGCTGCATTGCTATTAGAAAGAGTTGACGAAGACAAATATGTAGCACTTACCACAAGACACATAATTTCAAAAAATGTGTAAAAGCCTCAGCTAGGAGAACATATTGTTCATTGTGTTGCATGTCTTTAGACTGTGAGGAACACATTGTGTGAAGTTAACATGCCCACAACCAGCTTGCCACAAGTTATCTGGATGAACTTCCTTTGGTGCGCTTTTTCCCCAGAGGATATTGGTGTCTTTCAACAAAACTCAATGGAAAACATACATTTTCTACCAAATTGTAGAATGAAGAAGTGACCCGGCTCATATAACCAGATGTACTTGAGTAATTGATTGTGAGGCCATCGGCAGGTCAAGATTATGTTTCGTTTATAATTAGTCCTCTATCCTAACAATCTGCGTAAATCATTCTCGACGGAAACGTGCAGTATTCAGGAGAGCTCAAAAGGTCTGGGGTTGCTGCACGTTACCTATGAAGAATCCGCCGTTCTGCAGATTCTGGTTCTGGTTCTGATTGTTTCCGTCTCCTTCGATAGTCTCGATAGTCTTCACAAGGGTATTGAGGCCCTGTACGGCCTTGATCCCCATTGAGAGGCCCTCTTGCCAGGTGATCTTGTGCTCCGGCTGAGCGGCGACAGTGGCGGCGGGTGGAGCAGGCGCGGCAGCAAGCTGAGCAGTATACATCGGCGGTGGGGCGGGCTGCGGCGTGAGCTCCGCCACCACTGCCTCAGCAGCGTGACCGACTGCGTGTCCGATAGACGAGATGATGCCCGAGCTCGTGGAGCCGCCCGTTGTCCCACCCGCCACGGCCACAGCAACGGCGGCGGCTGGTGGCGGTGGTAATGATGCAACAGATCGATTCGACATCGACGCCGAGGTCGCGATTAAAGTCGCTTCAGAGGTCAAGGATGGTCCAGTCCCGCCCGACGCAACGGCAACGACTTCGGGTTGTGCAAGCGCTGGCCCTGCGACGCCTGGCGCCGCCACGCCGCCCGTCGAAACTCCCGATGACATTTGTTGTGGCTCTTCGACTACTAAAGCGACGGGCCTTATCTGCCGGCTTACGGTGGCAACATCGGTGCCCCACGCTGTAGGGAAATTCCACGCCGCCGATCCGTCGCCGTACACCGCATAGTACTCTCCAGCGACGAATGGGTTCAAAGCAATGTACTGTATTGGAGGAATCAGCACATGATAAGATAAAATCATTAGCCCGAGACATCGCACCGTGACCCCGCGCCTACGCGCAGCCTCCCCTGCATTCCGAATCATACTATCCACGAGCGGATACATCCCTCGCAGGTCAAACGTGATCGTCCCATCGTTATAGAGCACAACATACGACCCCGCCATGCCGAGCGCGACGCATGTCGGGCGCCGGATCTTGAAGGAATGGTGGATATCCTCTTCGAGAGTCGCAGGGATGTTCTGCCACGAGTACCCAGAGGGGGAGGTGGAGAAGAAGCCTGCGCCGGGTCCAAAGACAGTGCGCGTCGTGTGTGCGCCGCGCGCTGCGGCAGCTTTGATAAAGCGCGCCAGGCGCGCGTAGTTGGGGCCGAGGCACCCGTCTGCGAAGAGTCAAGACTCAGGATACACAACGGAGGAAAAGATGAGGGTGAAAGCGTACCTTCGCACCAATCCTGCCCGCTCTTCGTCTTCCAACATAGCGCGTATAGGCCTGCTTCCATGGGCAGCGCCAAATCGTGTGGCGTGTCGACGGCCTGCGGGTGGTTCGCATCGCCGAGGAGACGCACCAGCGCCGCTGGGATGCTGTTACTCCTATACATCATGTAGACTTCAGCTAGGTCCCCTAAGTCGGAATGATAATCCCACCAAGCGTACACTGATCCAGCGCTGCAAAAGTACGAGCGATTGGGGCCAAAGGAGAACTGGCAGTCCATGATGTGGGGGATGCTAAAACCTGAGGCGCGACGGTCAGGGTTATATGTTAATGCCGCGCTGTGTGCATCACCTGTCGTACAGAAACACGACGTTTGCTAAATTAAATTGGACACTGGATGATGTCGTAAGTCTGTGGCGATTGAGGCGCTTGATGAAAGAGAAAATCTGCGGACGGATCCCATGGTCATGAGAACTTGAGAAAGAGGGAGAAAACGCAGCAAACCAGGAGCGGAAAACATGAGTTGCAAGTCCTCTATCGATACGGCTATTTGCTTTGCGATCACCAGTGGTACCTTTTTTGATGCTTGGCAGCTGTCAGCATGATAAAGATGGGCGAAGCGCCCATTTGCATTGCGGGAGATAGGGTAACCAGGACGGGTGAGATACACAGGAGTGACGGATAGAAACAGCCTTTTGAGCGTGCGTATGCCTGGAGAATCAACTGGCATTCCATTGATGGGAATTGAGTGGACAGAAGATGGCCTCCAGAGCTGTTCAATGGTAGTTGAGAAAGATTTTGCCTTCCGGAACGGGGAGTACAAGAGTCCGCGTCGCAGCGCAAGCGCTCGAGAGCTCGAGGATGATGACTCAGATGAAGGGGTGACACTGTGATCGGCTGTTGATACGTGTTTCTGCGATCCGATTGATTTCCTCATCTTCCCGATGCAGTCACTTGCCAGTGCATTCCCTGGGCCGCCTGCAGCTTGCCACTATTGGCCCCGGGCCACTCGCTCCCTAGGTTCCTCGGAAAGAAGCGGAATGTGGACCTCACTTCCCCGAAGCTGGAGCGAAGCATCTTCGAAATCACGGCTTTTTCGCGCGAGAAATCCCGATACTAAGTATGCAGGTGGCAAGGCATGTCGAGGTCAGACGCACTCGAAACAACCATTCTTATTACACTGACATTGCGCGTCAGAGTCAAGTACTTTCTACCTGTACCGGCCCTGGGTCGGTATCCTGCGTTCTTCCGCACGCTTTCGGTAATAGGCCGTCGAAACGTTGCCTTCCCTTTAATCCCGCTGTGTTCTGGTCGGCACATCCGGTCGACCGCCAGAAAGTTCGGGAATATTTCCGCAACGAGCCGACTGAACGGCTTTCGGAGGTCTGTACATGTGCGTGCATGACCGAGTCCTTTTTTTTCGACGTTTCACGGCGCTTAGTCGACTCGTCTTCCATCTCCGCATGTCTGAGCACATGACATTTACGCGGCGGCCTGAGTGGCCGTTTCTCAAATCCTCTAACTTCTAAGTTAGCTCGGTGCTTGGGCACCTGACACGCTAGCACTAGCGCGACTGTCCATCACTCTTTCATTTGGCAGCGAAAGGTGACTTGTTTATTTACCCTACATGTTGTCGCCGATTCAATTGGGACATATATTGCGATCGCCCCTTGCCTGTCTCATCTCCTCCTGCTCCCAGCCACTTCACCGGCCTCCCGCCCAACGCCTCGCACGAGTGCCCGTCGGTCGGATATCGGATGAGTTCCGTGTTGTAAGTGACTCAGACAGCCTGCAGGCTGGTGCTAATTCACGTGTCCCGATCGCTCGTCTTCCCTAACTAGCGCGAGGTTATTGTCTTCTTGTTCTGCCTCTTGTCCCATTTCCCGTGAACATGAACAATGAAAAGAGTCTGTCCCTCTGTCTTTTACTCAGCCATGCGTCGACGGCCTTTCTCACTGAACCTGCTAGCGGCCATCCCGGAGGACTTCGAATCCGCCCCCCTTTCTTCGCAGTGGACGAAGACGATGATATACGCTACATCCTCGACCTTGGATCCGGCGCCATGGAATCTGCATGCCCAACTCCAAAGGTGGTACCGCAGCCGCCGTTCGACGCCGACTTGCAATCGAAACACCCTCTTCTTTCGCCACCTCCACCTCGACGAATAAGGAGGGACAAGGACGCCGAGCGCGAGTGTGGGATCTGGTGCGTTGTTTCCCGCGATCTGCTACCACCCATTGATAATCATACTATACTTCGTCCATCCAATCAGCTTCGAGCTCGCCACGGCTCCAGTACGCACTCTTTGCTGCAGCCACATCTTCTGCGCGGAGCATATCCTCACCGTGCGTGGCTTCTCTTCTCTACTTTGATCTCCACTGACGGCAAAACAGTGGCTCGAAGGACCGGGGTCTGACGGGCTTTGCCCCACTTGTCGAGCACCTTCGGCTGCGACAGGCCTGCTTGCACTCGGGCATCCCGCGCTCCTGCACCTCGTCCCGCGCGCGCCCCCGCCCTCTCGCTCGCCCTCCCCATGTTGCGACCCCACCTCCACCCCGGCCTGCGTAAAATCGGCCTCCTACGCCGCATACCCCTCCGTCCCCGCGCCCGAATCTCCCTCTCCCTCCTCCTGCTCCACCACCTACTCCTCTCCGTCCTCCGAGGACGAAGAAGAAGACCGAACAGATTACTCCCTGCCCGCCCTCGTCCGGGCACGCGCGCTACAGACGCGCCGACACGTAGCACACCCGCTCGCGTCCGTCCTCGGCTTGCGCGGGATGTTTATGTGCGTTTTGCGCGCGGCGGTATGGGTGCTCGTCATAGCCGTGCTGGCGCGACGCGCGAGCGGGAGGTGGGATGTCTACGCCGAAGCGGGTGCGGGGGACGGGTGCGGGGGACGTGTTGGATGCGTTCACGGGGAGGTGTGACTCCGTGTGAGTCGATTTTCTTGGAGGCCGAAGCGTCTTACTTGGCCCTATGGTGGTGCCCGCGTATGCTTCCTCTCGTTCGCGTCCCCGCGTAACCCCGGCAGCCGCAAACGTTACACGTCTACGTGTACGACCTGTACGACCCTGCATCTTGTAACATCTCCGCATCCCGCATCTCGCATCTCATCTATCACTTGTACTATATTAGTCCGCATGTCAAAGGTACTGCACTGTAACCCGGGTGACGGCGACGTGAAACCCGGAAGTCTGGCAACCATGCCATCTAAGGAGGTTAGACGGCCTCGGTGCGGCATTCCTTCTTGACTGTGCGCATGGCCCAGCCGGACACGTCCTCTTCGACAGACCCGGCATCACCGCCGAAGGAACTTTTATCGTTCCTCACCCATCTCCAGGTAACCCTCGAGGCAACCTATATCTCTTCTCTACCGGTGGGTCTCGGCGTTCCCGACACACCCGAACGGCTAGATTGGGTGCACCTCCCCGTACGGCGTCTCTCGCGAAGCTTTCGGCGCGTCCAAGCCATCCGTCGATATACCCGCCCAGCACACCAAATCCAACGCCTGCATCTGCGGAGACGGATAAACGTTATCTCAAGTCGGAGGGAACGCTCTTGGTGGCGAGTATATGGGGACAGAACCCGTCGCCAGAATCGCAAGAGGCCTTCTCTTTGCTGTGGTCGCAGGACGAGAAGATGTGGGTTGCAGTCTACAGGCTTTCTCTCACTGTTTGTAAGCCCAACTTCCCGCCGCCTCCTCCAAAACTCATTTTCTAGCGTTTCTACGACTCGCTATCAGCGAACCGCTCCTTTGCCTGACAGTCTCCGCAACACTGCGAGATCGCCCACAAACTTTATCGCATCCTAACCATCCTCTCGCGCTGTTTCTGAAGTCGGTGGACTTTCTCGAAGCTTCCACCGCCCCAGGTAGCCCTACCAGCCCTACTGCTGCTGATGGTACATCATCTGCTTCCGCGGATGAACCCACTCTCTCTGGCTTGCCGGAGATTAATCTTCTTGGAGGTCTCTCAGCCGGTCCTTCCTTCGAACCGTCTGCCCTCGCCCTCCCTACCGCACGTCTGGGCTCTGTCTCGCGCTTGAAGCTTTTCACGCTCCAACCTCTACCCGCACGCACGCCTCTCTCAGCCCCTTCCCCTTCCCCCTGACGGCTGTAGGCCGCTCTTCCTCTGGTGCCGCGCCAGCAACCCTTCGGAAGAGTTTCCGCAAGACACTCCCCACCGTGTCCGGCTTCCGCGTGCGCATGCGCACGGTCTTCGTCCCTGCCGTCCTCCTTCCAGATGCTGAGCGGGAAGAGGCCGACGAGGGCCGGGAACGGTTAGAGGCGGGCACTGACGAACGGACGGTCGTGCTTTGCGTTGAGCTGGAAAACTCTGGCGAGCTAGGTCGGACAGTCGGGTTCGAGGTGGAGAAGGTGGAGGTCAATGTGGGCGGAGGTGACGATGCCGGGCCAAGGCGATTCTTGTGGGGTGGGGAGACCAAGGCGCGACAGACGGCGGCTCTGTGTTCCCGCTGCGGGTGGGCCCTAACGAGCAGTACAATCTTCTGTACGCGGTATCCTTCCTGCGGTCACCGGATGAGGCTCTTGCCATGGGTCTAGTGAAGGATAGCGGGTCTCAGGATATGCTGCAACGTGCCGTGACCATTGGCGTGTTTGGGAAACCGTATCTGCCCGCTTCCTCTCGAACGACACCCACAGCACACGAAGCCTCGCCTGCTCCAATCTATCCTACGCGGACATTTTGTTCTAAGTGGAACTGCGTGCTAGATCTGTCTTCGCAGCCTCACGCTGCGCCCGAGGACGACCTGGAGGGCGATATTCCCAATGTGCTCCCAGAGCCCGCGTCACCATTTCCAAACAGTCCCAACATCAGGGCCGATAGCCTCATCAATATCTCACGCGATTCCCCGCCTCCGATACTTGACCCAGCAACCCCTAGCAGCGCCGCGAAACGCCATACCCTCCCAGGTAGTCAACCCATTGTCGTCGCGCGTGCTCTGGGCCTCAAGGGCTACCGTGCTTCGACGTCGATGTTGAACCCGCTCAACAGCGCCAACAGAGAACGGGGCGCCGCCTCCCCTCCTCTTTCGGTACGCTCTCCACCGTACAACCAGTACACTCCGCCGTCGGTTACCGCCCAGGCACAAATACCACGGTCACCGACGACGTATGCGTCGCCTCCTCGCCTATCGGTGGTCCCTGACTACCAGCCGCCGGTGCCAATGACGCCGGCGTACCCCTCATACCCGACGCGCTCTGCCATGCCTCCGACGCCGCCTGCAGTCATGGCGCAGTCTCATATGCAGGGGCAGGGCGGCGGCGGGCGGAGTGTGGAAATCCGTAGGGAGAGGGGGATGCCCGTGGGCACCGGTGCGGTGGGCGTACCTCAGACGCCTGGCCCGGTCGTTTCCGTCGCGGGCGACGGTGGCGGGATGTGGGGTCTGGGACCCAGTGTGTCGGAGATCCACGAAGAGGACGAGCAAGAAGAGCATGATCCCCGCGCGGTGAAGAACGGCGAGGCGATCGTTGTTTCTGTGGGTCTCGTCTCTTCGGGGTCGCGTAAGATTGGTGGCGACCTCGGCAAGACGACGGACACTAGAGACGGGGACGAGTTGCATAGGATATATCCGCTCGACCATTTCACGTTGGATGTCTTCGTGTTTAACCAGACGGACTGGACGCGTCGGTTTGAGGTGACGTGTCCCGATCGTCGACGGGGTCGGGGGCGTAATCCGGGGGAGAATACGCCGCCGCCGGGGATCGTACCTCTGGACAACCGCGTCAGGATTGGGTACGTTCCCTACATTTTCATGACTCCTCTCTGACTGGCGGCAGGCCGCTCTTGCCTGCGGCGTGCCAATCGGTACGGATGGAGTTCCTTGCTGTGACGCCGGGCGTGCATTCGATCGATACACTCACCTTGACGGACGTGGTGTCAGGATACTCCATGAATCTGCGGTGCGTTTCGTTCATTCCGTTTTTCCTTCGCTGACCTTTTCGCAAGATCCGTCATGGATGTCGTGGTTCACGAGCCCGGAGATATTTAATGGATGTATAATGTGTATACGACCAGGAATCAGTCATGTTTGTCTGCTTTTTGGCAGGCTTTTGCAGCTGTTGCTCTCTCGCCTCCCTCTCTGTCTTCAGCTTGTCCTTCTCCCACCGGGACCGTCCATCAGCCTCTAGGTCCCATTTCCCGATTATAAGGCTTGGTACGATTTAGCTATATGCAGAACAAGGTCTATGAAGATACGCACTCAAAGACGGCCATGGTGGTCCATTTGCGGTTGTCGGCTTCGGGGAAGACCAAGGAGCGGGGACCGTAGAAGACCTCATCGTCGACCTCATTCTTTTTTCGCGGAAGACAGTGCATGAATTTCCAGTCGGGATTCGCGCCGCCTTCGCGGCAAAGCTCTTCCGTAACCTGGTAGCCTTCAAAGTCTTGTAAACGCTGGGCGGCCTCGGCCTCCTGCCCCATGGAAATCCAGGTGTCGGTGATGACGACGTCCGCGCCGCGCACGGCTTCCTTGGGGTCTGCGCCCCACCATATATCCTTGTCGCAGCCAAGCTCGACGACGCGCTCCCACACGGCCGAGGGCGCACGGTATTTGGGGTCCGCGGGCGTCGCGATGCGCATCTGGTGTCCGAGACGCGGGAAAGTGACGAGCATGTCGTGCAGGACATTTGCAGAGTCGCCGACGTATGCGATTGTAAGGGGACGCAACTCCGGGAGCTCAATCAGTCCTTTTTTCTTTTGCTCTGTGGTTCCAGGGGGCCGAATAAGTGGGCATGCTCGTGGAGTGTCAGGATATCTGCGAGAATTTGGGTGGGGTGCCAGAGCGAGGAGAGGGCGTTGATGACGGGGACGGGCGAATATTTTGCGAGTTCCTACATATATTTCTATAAAGCGAACAAAAAGATTCGAATGTCCCTGACCTCAATCTCTGAGTGGTCTCCGACGCGCGCAAAGATGCCCTGGCACATGCCGCCAATGACACGCGCCGAGTCGCGGGGGCTTTCATTGACGCCGAGCTGGATGTCTTCGCGGCCTAAAAACAAGGCCCGGCCGCCGAGAAGAGAAGCGGCAGTCTCCGATGCGAGCCTAGTGCGCGTACTGCGTTTTGAGAAGAGCAATGCGACAGTTTTATTGAAGAGGGACTGCGAAGGCAAGCGAAGAGAATTTGCGCGCTTTGCAGGAAGGGTTCCTTGAGGGAGAAGCCATGGCAGGGACGCTCTTTTGAGGTGGGCAGAGTGGGTCAAGAGACGTTTTATTTGCGGGACAGTGAGATCCGCGAGCGTCAGGAAGTGGATAGGATGCGACATATCACTGATCCTGTTTTGGCTTTTTTGCACAATTTATACTAGCTTGTACTTTGACTCGTTCAACTGGGACCTTTGACCTCTTTTGACTCGAAAATTCGTCGATAGGTCGACATTTTCTCTCGGCAACATGAAGATTTACATCTGAAACCTATACTCTTCTTGGCTTGGTGATGGTTGTGCACCGGATAAATACTCAGGATGTGCCATATGCACGCGAACGGCCTTTTCATTTTTCCCGTCCTTGCCTGCTGTGCAGATTTCATTAGCTTCTTCGATGCGCTTTTCTCTTTCGTTCGTCACTCTTGGTCTTGTCGGCGTCGCCTGCGCCCTGCCGCGCGGATACCAGCAACCCTCGCGTCGTAGTTCCGTTAACTTGCTCGACGATGTACTGGTCTTCGATGCCCCCGCATTCCAGGACCCCCAGAACCCAGGAAACACGCTTGTGCAACTACAAGCGTACGTCTCGACGCGCCAGTTCAGTGTCGCACCCCTTTTGTCGGGCGTTTCCAGCCTCCTCGACAAGACGCTGGGTTTGAATATCACTGGAGACATTGATACCGCGACAAGCCGTCTCGAGCTCTTTTCGACCATAGGGCTGTCGGGCAAGGCTGTTACGGTCAACGTCAATGGGTGTGGACAGGCTGCGACCCTCCAGTCCACAGCGTCGGGCGGAATGGCGATCCAGAATGTCAGTCTTGGCTCTTGCGGCACAGCCGATGCGACCGGCACTGTCGCCCTTTCCTCACTGGACTCTCGCAAAGTGAACTTTACGCTTTTTCCATCTTCTGCGGACGGGTTCGGTGTTATCTCTGGTGTGTGCTTTTATCTATGCAGTCATATGTTTCTGACCCTATGTAGACATCGACGATACGGTCAAAGTATCGCATACCCTCGATAAGTTGTTGCTAGTAAAAGCGACTCTGATCGACACGCCCGTGCCCGTAACGGGCATGCCGGATGTCTACGCGTCCCTCGCCAAGTCTCTCAATTCGCCGCAGTTCATCTACGTCTCTGCATCCCCGTTCCAGCTGTATCCCTTCCTTCGCAGCTTTATCGACACGACCTACACCGCGTCCAGTGGACCGATCATGCTCAACAACCTCACCACCACCAATATCAGCGATATCATTGATTTCGCGAGGAATGATGGCATCCAGGACTACAAGTCTGCGATGATTGATCGCATCCATGGCATGTACCCGGGCAAGAAGTTCTTGACCGTCGGCGACTCTACGCAAAAGGACCCAGAGACCTACGGCGAGGCGTGAGTTGCGTTTTTTCCTCCTCTGTCCGTTCAATAATGCCGCATTCAGTATCCGCAAGTACGGCGACTTTATTGCATGCGCCTGGATCCGCCTCGTCGACGAGGCTAACAACACAGACGCACGTTTCGCCGCTGCTTTCGAAGGTGTCGACCCGAAAAAGTACAAGCTTTACAATGACACGGAGATCCCGTCGCTCGCGAGCATTGACGTTGCCGGCGGGTCCTGCTCATGATGATTACGAACGACAAGCGCATTCTGGATAATTTAAGAATTTAATCAATGAGGTTCAACCGCATGCAGCGACAACCTTCACATGTTAGCCTGTTCAGCTTGAGATCTGCAACTTGATCGTTGCTAACTTTTTCAGCGTGGAGGAGGCAGATCTTGACCTTCTGCCTGAAGAGTGTCCTGCGAGATATTCAAGACGGAGCAAGCGCCCTCGGCCACCCGTTCTTCGTCATTTGAGCCAGCAGTATTGCAGCGGAAGCGGCAGGCAAGTTCAAGTATCGCCTGAAGTGAATCTTCTAGTAGCTAGCATACTTGATGCATGCTGGCCTTTCTGTGTGCAGCGAAAAGATCGAGATTCCGACCACCCTTTCAGCACTTCGCCGCAGACTCACAACGCTAACGACACTAACTCATCCAGGATACATCTCGTAGCGTCGCGGCGCCAAGACCGCTACCATCATCCTCGATTCATGGTCGACGTTCATCCAAGAAACTTTCGCTTTTACTACAATCCCTCATCGTGTGTCCCGCGCATCGCGCGCCCCTACATGGCGAGAAGGGATGTGCGTTTCTATGGGCTTGGCCCATGCATCCTGGTCAACTAGCATCAACTTGACTTCCGTCGCCACGGAAGATTAAGATTAAGATCACGGGCAAGGTCCTGGCACTCGGGGAACGGTGGAACAAATATTTAACATTAGCCTGCTTCTAGTCAATCTATCTTCGCTAGTGGATGTCTCCGGTGTGGTGTATCGGTAACATATCCGCCTCTCATCTCCACAAATACTCTTGTGCGTTGACGCGGTTGCGCGGGGTTCGATTCCCCGCACCGGAATATTTTTTGGTTTGGCAGCTTATCATGTAAGTCACTAACGTCCGTTTGTCGGGCGCACCTTTGGCTGTTATTGAACTTAGAACTGATAAGTAACACCCGGTCCAGTCTCCTGCTGAACAAGTTGCTACCCCCGGTGCTAAATATGTTTGCAGCAATTTACATACAGACGTGCATAAATCAAATCTCCACAAATGCCAGATCCAAATAAAGACGGAAACGAGGGATGTTATTCCGCCAACGACTTGACCCACCCCTTCTTGACCCCATAGCAACAACCTCGCCCGCGCACAATGGCCGCGCAAAAGCGACGCAGGCGTCTGCACAGCAGCAGCAGCAGGGGCCTTCTTTTTCCGCCCCTTGCCTTTCGGCTTGGCCTCGACGATCGAGGCGACACAGTTTCTTAACCAGTCCTCAAGGTCGACGAGGCAGTCGTAACAGTCCCGTCGGCGAAAGACACGCCTGGTGTAGGAGGAACCGGCGTCTTCCGGCGCGCAGGCACTTTCAGGCCCTTGGAGTTGAGCAGCTTCACGACGAGGTAATGCAGCCACTGAGCGGGATTCAGTGGAATTCAACTACGAGAAATTGGCCAACTTACCAGCGCATTGGTGAGAGGGTTGAAAGCCTCCCAGTTCTTCCCGTTGTGGTCGCGCATGTATCGGTAAATGTCGAACTGGTAATCCCTGCACCTAGTGAATATCAAAGCCATTAGAGTATTTAAGCAACGCACCTTCGCCCATGAAGATTCCTCTTCGAATGGCGTCCAATGAACCATTTCCCCGCCCGACCCGTCACCTGCGTCCATCCGGGCCAGCCCAAGGTCAATCAAAGTCACCCTCACTCCGTGCACCGGATCGTCCATAAGTGGTCTCGCCGGCTTCGCGATCTTGCGATTCTGGCTGACGGCCTGCAACGGCTGCGCCGCGACACCAACATCCTTCACCAGAATCTGCCGAGATGTAGATCGCGATGCTGCGACGCGTCAGATCAGGAGTGTCCTCTACATGAAATTGCTTACCTCGAAAGAAACCAGCTGCTCCGCGTGCGCCAACGCTTTTGCCACCTGCCAAAAGACGCTGCACGCCTGCTTCCAGCCGCTCCTTGCCGCAAAACTGTACGCCTCGAGATCAGGGCCCCGTTCGGAAGCACTATAATAGCGTATGCCTGTGATACCGCGAAAGTATCTGGACGAACGCCTTCCGAGCCTTTACGATGAGAGTATTCGTCCCAGAGCTCGAGCAAGACCTGCGGGTAGGTACCCCGCACGACGTATGCGCGAAGCAACTTGACGAACCCGTCGCACACCTCGCCCATTGCGCGCGTCACGATAATCTCCTTCAGCACGTCCTTGGCGTCGGTCTCCGCGGGACCGTCGACGTCCGCCGCCTTCATGTTCGCACGCAGCCTGCGCTGCGCTTCGTCCCGGAGAGGGATTACCTTGAGCACGACGTCCCCGATGCCGAACACCTCCGAATAGCTCGCCTCGCCAATTTTGCGGAATCCCTGCCCGGCGTGCTTGTGCGCAGACACCAGTGGGTCGTACGGAAAGGATCTTACGAACGAAGAAAACTCGTGCAGCCCGGATGTGCTCTGCCCGCATTCGGCTAGCAGAGGCTGGAGATACTCAGGTGTCTCCTCTGCAAGGGATAAACGTCCGGACGAGGGAGAAAGAGAGATGTTGAGGGAAGACAAGTCAATGGTGAGGTCGCCGTCAGTGGGTGTTAGAGGCGAGGGCGGAGAGGGCGGAGCGTAGAGTCGGTTGCCGCGGCTGCCAATGGGTGTCAGTTGGCGAGGACGCGGGTGCGGGGAGGCGGCGCGCTGGTATCGAATGGACGGTTCAGGTCGGCTGGGTATAATTGGAGTGGTAGGTATAGCGATTGAAGCGACTGGACGTCGGGTTATCACAACTTCGACCTGGCTGTGAGACGGTCTCATGCTCCCAGCCGCCGGAGGAAAAGAATCATCGGAGTCTGACTCGTCAGATTCGATGAGTTGAGGGGCAGCTTTCTTCACTTTCACTTTGACGACTTTACGGGGCGGTGGAGGGGAATCATCCTCCCTATCACCATCTTGCACGGCAGTCAGGAAAAGAACATTCAATGCACAATTAGACCGACCGATTTGTGGTTCAGGCACCGCACTTACCCTCCCGTCATCGGATTCCGACTCTTCAGAGTCGATAATCAAAGCCCTCTTCAACGCGAGACCTCTCCGAGGCGCTCTAGGTTGCGGAGGAGGAGAGTCCTCCTCGGACAGACTGAACCGCGGTCCGGATATCCTCCGCTCCTGGCTAACCGTCTTTCCCTGAGCGTCCAGCACAATGATATCAACAAAGGGAGAGAAGCCCGCATTGACCGGCGGAAGGCCCTTCCCCGATACGAGGCGCGCCTTTGCGGCAACGGCAGGCGAGCCAGGCGTGTTGAGGGGTCGCACGCCAAGGGCCGACGCGCGGGAGTGAGCAATTCATGAGCCCCCTCTTCCTCGAGCCGCCTATTTTACATTAAACCCCTCAACCTTACTACAAAGTTAATCTAAAACAACTTTATCTTATATATAATTAATACGAGTAAGCTAGCAAGACTTACTATAAAATTATTGTTATTTCAATTTTTTTTTCTCTTTAGTAATAAAATATGTTTAGGATTATAATATTCTTACAAAAAAAATTACAATCCCTTTAATTTAAGTTAGTTATATCATTCTTTAAACTAACACGTTAACAAATATAAATAACTTATTTTTATAAAACTACGGTACTGTAATTATCTATTTAAAGTAAGAGTAATATATTAAACTATCAAATAAATCTATTAAGTATTTAACAAAACATTTAGTAAAAATAATATAACTTATAAATAGCATACTACCTATACTATAAACAAAAAATCCTAATTCTACTATAATTAAAGATAATCGAGTATTTTTATAATATTTTACTAATTTACCAAATAAAGGTCTTTTATTACTCAGATCTAAAAAATTTACTTTTATCAGAATACATTATAATTAAAAAATAAAAATATATTCAATACACTTAAAAAGATATAACTGAAAATATTAAAACCATTAAAGCAAAATTATATAAGACAAAATTCACATCAACACCCTCAACTGA
>QVIE01001743.1:0-15101 GCA_013387415.1 Panellus pusillus
TAATTTTCGTCCAGAATTCTGCGCTCTCATTTGGTCGTTAGGTGCGTAGATCCCGAGGATCGAGAGGTCGGAGCCATCCACATTTTTCAGTTCGGGTGAGCATTGCGCGCCCGGAACGATCTCGCTTGTTCTCACGTTCTGTGTTTCCAGAAGGTTCTTGTTTAGTACATTGCTACGCCTTGGGCGTTTGCAGTGGCAGGGTTCTCGAGTACTCGAGCCGCAGTCTGCTTCCAAAGAGTTGTATTATGTCATTCTTCCTGTCGTCGTCCAGGTGAGCTTCCCCGATGATTAGTGCTCCGACTTTTTGTTCACGCATCAGCTGCCAGACTTCAAACCATTTGTTGTCGCTGCTGTGTATGTTCGTGTTCCCGTTACCACGGATGTTCAGTGCAGCAATTTTAATGGAGGCTTTCGTGTTTTTCTTCCCTCTTTTTTTCCTCCGTCTATATTCATTTTCTCCCGTGTCCGCCTGGGGGAGGATCGGCGGTTGTGGCTCCCGACTTATTCCTGCCCCCTGGCCTATTGTACGGTCTACGCCGCCCGGTTGTTCGTTGATCGGTGTCAAGAAGGGGTTATTCATGTCCCGAGGCGGGTTCTGCCTCTGTGCATACTGCACGTTGGGATCCGCTAACGGGATCCCGTGGGTATGGTCGCCCACCGGCGGGGTCTGCCGAAACGCAATCTGCGTTTGAGCGCTGTTCGTCGCGCTCGCCTGTGGGCCATGGGCCCCAGGCTGTGTTGGTGGTCCTCCATCATTGACTTGTCGGGGGACATGGGCCGCCCGATTCGTCTCCGGGTGACGACCACGTTTCCCCTTCCTGTCAATATGCCTTCATTGGGAACACGAGAGCCGGTGGCGGAGCTCTCGCCCCCTCCGGCATTTGACTGCGATATTCCTGTGGCTGTTCTTTGTGACCCGTTGAAGAAAGATGCATCATAGTTTATAAAGTTTGTCGCGTTTGTGGTGGAACCGCCGGTCGCTCGCTAGGCGTCGGCGGTGTATCCTACCTTTTTTTGGGGTTGGAGTCGCGCGCATTCGACGTTGACCAGGGTCGTCGTTCGCGTGCGGCTCCATGCCAGGACTGCTGGCCGGCGGACCCCGACCTAAATAGGTCCCGCCGTTGCGGCGCGGTATTTGCAGGGCTGCCGTGGGGCATCCCAGCAAGTACCGCGCTAAACCCTCCCCCGTTTCCTGTCCCGCGCGCAATTGCGCGGTCAGTAAATGTGGCGGGTTAGGGGTGCGCGTTTGTCGGCGCGACTTCTTCCGGCCCCAGAACCGGGATTACCTACCTGACATTCGTGTATTTCATAGGCAGGCTTGTTGCTCGCAATGCCATTATTTTTTCCTCGCATATTCAGCTCAGGTTCAATCAGGTTTTTATGAGGAAGTTCATTGAATAATACGTAGCGGTATCGGCTAGTATACCAGTGCGTGGGCTACCTGAAGTTCGTTCATCGCTCCTGGTCACAGCGTGTTCCTCTTCTTCACTGAAGTCACCGCTGCATCGACAGCGTTTGCTGACGTGGCGGCCGGCAGTCGCACGCGGGGTAGTATGGATTTCGTTGTTATTTTGAAGTGGCGTTTGCCGCAGCTGGGGCTTCGCCAGCGTTGCTGGTATCGCGAGATCGAAGCGACATAGCACTAGGGCCCGGCGTCCTCGTTGGGAGTGGGGGCGCCGTGTCAGGGACGTGGCTTTCGTCAGTATCTGTCACGATGCCTGAGCTTGGTGGTTTTCCCCTCTTACGGCCTTATCTCCGGGCTGTATAGCACCACGTGCCCTCAGGTTTTGTGTTGATTTGCGAGGTTGGAGGACTTTTGCGTCGTCCACGACGGTCTCCACATACCATGGTGGCTGGAGAGTGGGGCGTAGGTGGTGGGTCAAGGCTGGATCGCAAAGTTGCGTGCTTTATACATAGGTTCGTGTATGTCTTACGGTACTTCTCCCGTAGGTCGTGTGTGGGTCAACGACGGCGTCATGGTCAACGCTGCGCGGGTCTGCGTACGCCAGGACTCGCGGCTGTTTGCGGGCGTACCAATGCCGACTTCGAGAAAGTAACCGACAGCGTACATGGCCTTGGCAAGCCCCGCGTCGGCAGCCTTTTGGGCCCAGAGGAAAGCCTCGGTGTCGGACTGAGGCAGGACACCGGGGAACCGACAAGGTACCAGGCGGTCAATGCGAAACAGGCGTCACGATGGTTCTGCTGGGCGGCAATGTTGTAGTAGTGGATGGATAATGCAGGATCCTGCGGGCAACCCATCTTGCCATACTCATAGCACTCTCCGAGTCGGTAGGCGCTTGGCGCATAGCCAAGCTCTGCCGCCTGCGCCAATAGTTCCGTGCTGTATTCATAGTCCACAAATAGCACATTGTCGATGCCACGTTCGTGCAATAGCGCGAGTTCGTGGAGTGCATGAGGGAACTCGGCAGTGGCGTGCTCCGCGCTCCGCTTGAGCCATTTGACGCCCTCCTTCGGGCTCTTGCTCAACCCAAGCTCGCCGTTGAGTTCTGCAATACCGAGGCGGTACATCGCACCGGGATGAAGTGCTGCCGCTGCTTTGCGGAAGAACTGGAGAGCTTTGGCGGCCTCACGCCGGCAGCCCCACCCGTTTTCGCAGCATGTTCCCGCCCGGTAAGCGGCATCTGGATGGTTGTGCTTGGCAGCGAGCACAAACAGCGGGTACGCCCGGTCGAAGTCTTGCTTATTCTTGACTGTGCCGATGCCGTTTGCAAAACAGTCGGCGAGAAAATACTGGGAGGCGGGATGGCCACGATCGGCGAGACGTTTCAGCAAAGAAGTGGCCTCGCGAATGAGATCATCGCGCTTCTCTTGCGCCCGCTCGACCTCGAGAACGTTGCCGGCAGTCGGTGTGGGGATGGGGAGGGTTTTCGAAGCGTCAATCATGAAGACTGCAAACTCAAACTGGATTTCTGGGTCCTGCGTCTTTTTCGCGTTGGCCCTGTACAGTTCCAAGGTCCGCTCATGAGATAGCAGCGCTGCCTGGTTCCCCGGTCGCAGATGGGAATGGTCCAGCAACGGGCCAGGAGGTGGCGAAGGATTGCGGACAGATTGGGATTGTGAACCCTGCGGGTACGCATCAACGCTATATGCTGAGGGGCGGCATTTCCGTGGTAGAAGTCATCTGGTTCCTCTGGCTCGGAGTACTGCTCTCCTTCGTCGAAATCTTGGTCGTAGTTTCCGTACTGCTGAGGGGTGTATTGTTGCGGTGGCCCGGGTGGGTGCATAGGGCGAGACTCCGCGTACATGACGGTCGAAATCAAATTCAACTTGGGACGTTTGGGTTAAAAGACTACGGCTTTTTCCGCACTCCATGTACTACATATACGACCCTGTATTCAACAGCTTTCGAACCCCACACCTTGAATTGCATCACTGTAAGTGTGTCTGCCCCGCCATGGTCCACTGCATCAATTGACACCGTCTCGACATCATCTGGTACCAACTCAACATACACATTCAACGCGCGGCGTTGCTCCGCGCGCGAACATCGCCGCAGTTGCCGTAAACTATCTGTATTAACTGTACTACTCTCGGAATCATTTCCCCTTGTCGCCGACCGGTGACCGGTCCGGTTGATTGGCCACGAACTTCGAAGTTTTGAAGGCGCCCAAAGATGTATATTAAGATAAGGCCATCGGTCTCGCGCGGTGCTCGAGTGAAGACTGGCCATGTCCGTGATTAGGTACAGATGGCAGCGTGAATCAGCTCGTATGTAGCTACGAGGAACAGTAGGGATTATTCATTCATAAACTACACTTATCTTTCAGTCCGTCTTCCAGTCCGTCTACCTTGCTAAAGAATCTTTATGGTGTCTTGCATCCATTCTCTCGAGAGAAGAACGCACTTGCTCTCTGTGTTTCTGGTGCTTCTGTTCCGTCCAGAAGCTTGCCGCTTCCTCTTCACCAACCGTTATCATCCCATTGATCGGAGCCATAGCCGTGGCCATAACCATACCCATCACTGTCCGAATCACTGTGGTAGGGGCTGCCATATCCACCGTAGATGTCATAGTAAAAATCGCTGAAGGCCGGAATGGTGCGGCGCAACGTCTTGCGTGGTGCGATCGACGGCGTGGGCGGCAACGACTCAATCTCTAGAGTAGGTGCCGGGAAGTGCACAATTGCATACACTTCCGGAGCGGCGGGCGCGCGGTAGTAGTCTTCGTTCAAGACGCCGGAATGGATGTTATGGCTGGCGACGAGATGGTGGAGCATAGGCCCAGAGACATCGGCGCCTTGTCCAGCGGTGCGTCCATACAGTGCACGCAGGACCACGCGAGTTCGGGAATCGAGGAGGGAAGGTGGGTCGCTTCGATTTCTTCTGCTGTGACAGATGCTTTATCTTGTGCCGCAGGGGCGTCGATTTTCGCCTTTTCTTCGTCCGGGGTAACACTGCTCCCGCTCGGGACATCTGGCATAGGCTGGTCGTCCGAATTCAAAGCCTTATCTTCTGCCACGCGAGCTTTTGCGATCAAGGCCTTCTCCATACCACGAACTGCCTCAGTCTCTGTCGCGTCCAGCAGGTGCCACGCGGTAGGGTTGCGATAATGAATCTCTCCTTCGTGCCGCACAGCGTTGCGCCAATTGAATCCTTTTACCGTCGCTCGGCCCTCCTTGGTCTGGTCTACCTTGGCGCTGGTGGATGACTCGGCGCTGGTAGACGATTGGGCCGAGGTCGACGCAGCGGGCTTGCGCTTGGCACAATGATAACACGCGAGGCGAGGGTCCAACGTGTCCAGGTCCTCTACAGTCGCCGTCTTGGGATCCAGCCCGCATGCACGGACGACCTTCTCCACAATCTCTGCTGCGAGCGGGTCCACTTTGAGGGGTGAAGCGCGCCACGCTACATCGCGTCTCAGGTCGGCAAAGACCATCCAGAAGGAGGAAGAGTGTGTGACGCGCGTCAGGCACCGGTGCTCAAGGACACGAGGCCAGAAGAGCGGATTCAAGGTATCAGAGCTGTTACCAAACATAAATTCGTCGTCGTCATCCGTCCCGCAAGAACTGCATTTATAGACAGAGGTTGCAAGCTTGAGGTGTGCTTTGACAGCGTCCGCATCTTTGCCTTCCAGATCGTCGTACTTGGCAGCGACTTCCTTGATGGTACCTTCTCGCCAAGTGGCAATCATCGCGGGGAACTCGGACAGCTTCGCCTCGAACGTCTGTTCGTTCACCTGGATTTCAAAATCAGTAAACCAGATTGGACACTGTTCGAATAATCTTACGTCGTCTCCAAGCGGAGCCTTGAGAATAGCATCGATCTCCGGAAATAGGTAGAAGTCAGCGGGACCGGGCATGACATCCGTCCACGGAAGTTGAGAGCGCTTATATGTACGGAGCACCTTGGCTGCGATGGCCTTACGGTCGACAACCAGGGCAGCATGTTCCCGAACGAGACGTTTGGCTTTCATATCTTCCATGTACCGGATCATCTCAGGTTTGATAGTGTTCCAAACTTAACAGACGTCTCAGAAAACCATCGAGAAAAATAAAGTGTATAAGACTGACTTCGCTCTGTAAGAGCATGTGGCTGCTTCACGAGCTTGTGGAACCTGAGTGAGTCCGACGAGGGGATCTTTGCCAGTTCTTCACCCCATCCAAGACCAGTCAACTTGGCGGAAATTCTGGGGGAAAAGGATGGGACCACCAGAAACGATTTTCAACAAAAACTTACGCATTGAATCGTTCTTCTTTTAGGTCAGCTAATTCGGAGGTGCGATTGTCTGCAACGTTCTGAGCCCAATATTCGCACAACAGTGCACGCTGGATCCAGGTGTTAGCGCAGAACTTCCATATCTCGTTGACATACCTTTTTCAAATCCCTAACAATTTCTTTCCTGTCTTCAACGAACTTGGATTTCTCTTCAGAATCTTTCAATGCTTCGTAGACGGCTTTAACGCGGGCGAACTCGGGTATAAAGTGAACAGTTTTCCAAGGTTCTGAGAGATGTGAATATTATTAGAAAAAAGTGTCCTTGGTGAATGAGGGACACTGACTGATAGTATCGGGGCGGGTTGGAACCAGGTCAATGAAGTTGACCACCGCAGTTGAAGGCTTCAGCGCAGCAGCGCCGATGTTGGTCTTGATGCACTTGCTGCAAATACGGATGAAGAGAAACCAGTCGACTTTGCGAGCTATTTTCTGGCAGACCTGAACACAGCATTGAGTGAACAGAGATCAGAAGGAATGGGAGCGAGAGGCCTACCTGGCAAGTCTGATCAAACACTAGACTGACCCACTGTGGCTCCACCATTGAGGGTGGACGAGGCGGCAGGCCAGGCACGTTCGCAAGGCAGGACCTCCATATGCTGATGGAAGATTTGTGGAAGAGAAGTCGTCTGAACTCCTTTGACACTCGACCGAGGCGCAGCAGATCCAATGGCTGGAGATGTCCGAGAATCTATACATCGGCAGGTATGATTAAACTCGTAGAGTCGTATGCGCGTAAAAACACGGTGTGTCACCTCAAAAAGCACGTCAAGAGAGATGTCTAGGAGACGTTGCAAAGAGCCTTTCTTCGTAGTCCTAGAACGTTTAGGAGCAGGATTGTCGGTGGAGTTCGTGTCTGCTTTACGTTTACCTGCGGCGCGAGACGCGCGAGGTTTACGTGAGGCAACAACAGCAGGCTCGGATTCCATGGTGATGGGCGACAGCAAAAGACGCCAAATAATAAACGCGGTCTCGTGTGTTTACGTACACAATAGCGATGCCGCTGCAAACGCTATGCCCAGCCGGCACCTTCGCTTTCTCTCCAAACCATGCATGTCATCCTCACAGGCCCGACGGGCTTGATTGGCAGCGCAGCCCTCCGTCTCTGCCTTGCCACCCCGACTATCACCCGTGTATCCATCCTCTCGCGGAGACAATTCGCCCTGCCAGTTGGCGAAGGACTGGACACCTCCAAAGCAACGATAATCGTCCACGATAAATACGACGAATATCCCTCCCAGCTTACTGACAAGCTCAAGGGTGCGGACGGATGCATTTGGGCGCAGGGCATCAGTCAAACTCAAGTTTCAAAGGAGTGAGCATTTCTTCCGCCCTCCTTATCGTCTCTGACACCGTGCAGTGAGTATGTGCGGATTACATACGACTGGCCGCTTGCGGCGGCCAAGGCGCTTAGCACCCTCTCGGACAAGGGCCACTTCAATTTCGTATATGTTTCAGGCGAAGGGTAATGTTTGTCTTCCGCCACCCCGTACACCTGTCTCATGAAACATCAATAGCGCAGACCCCACTGAAAAAACATGGACTCTGTTCGGAAAGATCAAAGGCCGAGCTGAAGTTGCGTTACGCGCGCTCCCATCGACGCCTTCGTATTCCGCGCTCCGAGTATTCAATGTACGGCCTGGAGTCGTGGGCCCTCCTACAACCGAGACAGGCTTCAAGGGAAAAGTCATGAATGCCGCAATGCCCATCCTGCGCAAGGTCGTGCCTGCGTCGCAACAAAGTCCTCCGGATGTGGTGGCGCAAGCGTTGGTCCTGTTAGCCACGAGCGACGGAAAACCTCTGCAAGCAGGCGTCGGGGTCGAGGACGAGGGTCGCACTTTGCGTTGTGTTGGAATCCGAAGACTGGCAGGCTTATAGAGTATTCATGTGGTTACACGAGAAAAGCATATTCAAATTGAAATTGTTGGTCCGAATCAAGAGCCATTCGGCACGTGGAAATCTTCCAGCCTCTTCTCGTCATGCCATCCACGACTGAGCTCGTTGAGTACCTACGGGCCACGTTGGACCCCAACCAAAATACTAGAATATCCGCAGAGCTCAAACTTGCAGAGTATCTGGCCCTCCCAGGCGCGTCGTTTCTTCAGTTTTCTCCCTCGTCAAAAATTCACGAACATTACTCGTCGCGTCTAATAGACGCGGGACTGGCCCTCTCTTCCCTCACCGTCGCACAAGCTGCAGAGATTTCCTTGCGTCAGATGAGTTTCCGCGTTTTCTCAGCGAATGGCGCGTCTTGATCCTCTCTTTTGTCGACTAGCACTCAGCAAGCATTATGCTTCGCAAATACGTGTTGGAGCGGTGGTCCCCGTATTTCCAAACCTTCAAGGGTTCTGCAGCGTCTGTTGAGGTGCGGAATACATCGCGACGCGTCTCCCTGCGTGAACGCGTCGAACCAGGCTAAATCGCAAATCCGAATGGCCGTATTCCACGGGCTCTCGGACCCGGATCGCAAAATCCGTACTCTTTGCGTGCGCAGTAGACAACATGATGCGTCATTCTACTAACTAGGAGAGCCTTCAGGCCCACACACTTTCCTCAATCGCCAGCAGTGACTGGCCGGACGAATATCCCGATCTTCTGTCCTCTCTAATAGGCCTTCTCTCCTCGGGGTCCCCCGACTCTGTGCATGGCGCTATGCAGGTCTTCACAGAGTTCATCAAGTCCGACTTGACGGAAGATCAGATCCTTCCCGTCCTCCGCGAGCTTCTTCCTGTGCTGCTCTCTATCTTGGGGGCTCCGGGGGTGGGTTGTATACAGTGGCCACTTGATACTGCGTCTCACCGATGTGTAGGTCCACACCGCGCTGACCCGCGCCCGGACGGTCTCTGTCTTTAGGCAGTGCGTTACTGCGTTGTACATGGTCAAAGGCCAGCATCCCCAGGCAGTGAAGGAGGCTACCGCTACAATTCTTCCAGTCTGGCTGGAGGCATTCAAAGTGCTCTTGAGCACTGATCCCCAGGCTGATATTGCTAACGCTCAGGATTGGGATTCACTGGCCATCCGAATCCAGGTCTTCAAGGTAATATATCGGTCCCTCGAATAACCAGTCTTTATCTTATCATTTCAAAGACCTTGGACACGATCCATACGTCTTTCCCGCGTGCATTAACACCGTATCTCAGCAGCTATCTCTCTATATCGCTAAGCCATCTTCAGTCTCTTTACGGGACGTTCTCTCAGTACTATCTCTCTGCCAACGAGTCTGTCCCGCGTTCGTCTGAGAATGAGGCCATCGAGCTTCCCCAGCTCATATGCCCCATCTTCGATTTCACCGGCGCAGTCACGCGGGGTGGCAAATCGAAAGGATGGTTCGAGAATCACAACCTTTCCGCGCTCATTGCGGCTGTATTCGATTTCTTACAAATGACTCACGAGGATGTAAGCTGTTTGCGGTTAGCTTTGATTACATTGGTTTCATTGAATCCTACCAGGAAGAGACATGGGCGACTAACCCCAACGCATTCGTGGCCCAAGAGGAAGATGAGACTCAGCCATACAGTGTCCGGGTCGCCGGCTTCGATCTCTTAGCCGTCAGTCCTCGATTTCGGACAATCTTTTACGGATGTGGCTGATACAGTTTCAGTGCCTGATTGATCAAGCACAAGTCCAGACAACTGCCGCCTTCCAAACCACGATCCAAGAGGTCATCAATTCTTCACAGCAAGCGAGGGACGCTGGTGGGCAAGCCTGGTACGTAGGGACCTCGTGATCGACACCGTTATTTATTCTGTATCGAGGTGGAGACCACTGGAGGCTGCACTAGCTGCCATCGGTTCACAAGCAGAAGCCGTGCAAGATTGCGTGGAAGATGAACAAGATGAGGGCCGTGCCAAGCCTATCGACATCGAGTTTCTCCTCAGCGATGTCGTACCCACCGTGCTCGGCCTCTCAGGTTCGCAGTATTGTATTTGTTACCTGTTGGCAATTCTCCAGCTCTCTGTAGAATTCCCATTCTTGCAAGGCCGAGGTTTCGTATTCGCCAGTCAATACTTCAAGTTATTGCCTGCCCAACTGGCTGGCCAGTATCTGGATGCGGCGGTACAAGTCGTTGAAGCTGGCGAGGCCGGAGTTCCCGTGAAAATATCCGCTGTTAGAGCGATCCATAAGTTCGTCGTTTTTTGAAGTCGTCTTTTCATCGTGTTGATGCAATGAACCAGCTTCTTCCTGGGCGGGGACGCAGCGGCGCTTTCGGCCTTCGCCTCTCGGATAGCCAAGGACCTTGGCCCCTTCCTACTCGTGACATCTGAGGATACTCTCACTCTCGTTCTCGAGACGTTGTCCGCCGTTGTACAGGTCGACAAGGGTAGCTGGCTCACCAGCGAATTGGCTACTTCCTTGGTCATCGCTATTCTGGAGGTGTGGACCAAAAACAACAAAGGTGCCCTATCCATGCTATCTCATTAGTGAGACGTCCTGAACATCAGATAGATCCCATCTTCCTGTCTATCGTCGACAATATCTTCACTTCGCTTGCTTCGTCTTCTGCGGAGGGGGTGTACCAGGCAGTCGTCCACCAGGCTTTACCGAACTTATGCCAGGCGATGGCGTCTGCTCCGCTTTCTGAGTCGTGGGTCACTGCGTCGGCCATCGACCTTGTGAGCAGCCTGATCACAGGTGCACCGGGGAGCGGACTTGGGGAGGGCTTCTTTAACGTGCTAGCTCTCAGCCTCTTCAAATGTTTGGGGCAAGCTGAGGACAGAGACGTCCTCCAGGTATGCTTTATCCCATACCTTCAATAAGTAACACTGCTCAATCGTTCCGCAGAACGGAATCTCTTGCCTGACCCTCGTGATACGCAAGGACTGCGGGCAGCTTCTCGCATGGTCTGACGGTAAACGGAGCGGTCTTGACTGCGTACTTGTAGTCATCGCGAAGTCGCTGGAGAACCAGGATGAATCGGGTGGGTTGGTCATCGGAGAGCTGATCATCCATTTACTCCGCAACGTCGGGGAATCCGTCCTCCCTGTTCTACCCGAACTCCTGCAAGCCATGGTCGCGCGGATGACGGCGGCTAAAACCGCCACCTTCATCCAGGTTTGTTGATCCCGCGCAATCGTGGCCTTGATTAATTGTTCCACAGAGCCTTGTCATCCCTTTCGCCTTCCTCATCAACAACCAGCGGGATACCGTGCTTAACCTCCTGGAGTCGATGAACGTACAGGGCCGGTCGGGTTTGGACATCCTGATCCACACCTGGTGCGAGAACGCCGAGACGTTCCAGGGCTTCTGGCCTGCTCGCATCAGCACATTAGCCCTCTGTCAGCTTTACGTCTCTGAGCGGCCGAGTCTGCAGAGTCTCGTGGTCAAGGGCGATATCATCGTCAAGGCTGAAACTCAGAATGGTCTGAAGTTCTCTTCTCTGCAGGATGTCAAAGGCAGCATTGACAATTTTCGTAGTCATCATGACACGATCCCGAACAAAGCTCAGAGCGTCTTCATCGCTCTCATCTATTCCCTCCAGGGCTGATTTCTTCCTCTAGGCCCACATGAGTTTACCTCCATTCCGTTCCCGGTAAAAGCACTCAAAATATTATTGCACGACGTGCAGTCGGGCGGGGAGTCTGCTACAATCACCGCGCAGGGAAGCGATGCCGCCGGGGTTTACGACGTCGACTCGGACGATGGCGTAAGTCAGATCTCACCGAAATGAATGAATTTATAATCTCATTTCGCGTGTCTTACTGACTTCACTGTTTGTTCGTCACAGGACGAGGATTGGGCGGAGGAAGACAAGATCAACCCTGGGGACGAGTTCGAGTATTTGTCTGAACTGATAGGTCCGAAAGGCATGGCGTTTGACAACGACGATGTTCTGGAGCAAGACGATGATGAGGATCTCAAGAAGGACCCGGTGTCTAATATGGACATGCAGGCTAGTCTATCATCATTTGACGCGTTATTCCCACTGAGATGATATTTTTTCAACAGGCTCACCTTCTGTCGTTCTTCCGCGAGTGTGCTGCACGGAACACAGGGAATTTCTCGGCCGTGGTGGATCAAATGAGTGCGGAAGAGATGTTGGTCGTGCGCCGAGTTGTCAGTTCGCAGTGAGCGTTTCTTAGATCTGTTTTCCATTTACTGTTAGATCCTGCCAATGTGTATTACAATCATGTGGGTGATCCCTCGTGTTTCCGGCTCCTTGGAGTGTCAATATCCGTGGCTCACTCGCGCTTGAACTTGTTCACGACCTGGCGAAGGTCATCGCCCAGCAAGGGTGCATTGGCAAGTTGAGTATCTGAGTCGACTGTGGTTCCCATTGCCAGAACCAGCTGCTCTCCCATTGTTGGAGCCGGGAGCCCGCGGCCAAGTTTCGGCTAGACCGGGTAGGCGTTTGGCGGGAACAGTGGCTTATCACTATTGAGGATTTTCAATGTTCATGACATGATCCCCCACAAAGCCTCAGTGCGTTTTGTTCGTAATCACCTATTTTCTCCAGGGCTGATTCCCTCCTCTTTAGGCCCACATGAATTTACCTTCATTTCGTTCCTTATGAAAGCGCTCAAACTATTATTGCAAGACGTGGACCGGGCGGCGAGTCTGCCACAATCACCGCACGGGCAGGCGACGCCGTCGGGGTTTACGACGTCGATTTGGACGATGTGGTAAGTCAGATTTCACCGAAATGAATGAATGAATTCATAATCCCCCTCATTTCCCGTGTCTTACTGACTTCACTGAGTTGCTCAGGACGAAGCTTGGCCGGAAGAAGACAAGATCAACCTGGGGACGAGTTCGAGTACTCGCCCGAACTGAGAGGTTTGAAGGGGATGGCGTCTGACAACGACGGTGTTCTGAAGGAGGACGATGATGAGGATCTTGAGAAGGATCCGGTGTCTAACATGGACATGCAGGTTAGTCTATCATTTGATGTGCTCTTCTTACTGACATGACATTTCTCTTACGAGGCCCACCTTCCGTCGTTCTTCCGCGAGTGCGCCGCCCGGAACACGAGGAATTTTTTGGCCGTAGTGGACCAAATGAGTGCGCAAGAGATGTTGGTCGTGCGCCGAGTCGTCAGTGCACAGTGAGGGTTTTTTGCTATATTATTAGGTCTGACTTCCATTTGAATCCTAACACTATGTGTATTACACTGGGTATCGCTGAGACGAAGAGAACATGGCATCTAAAATCCCTCCTTGCCCATATCCCATTCCCTCACAGCTCCACGTTTGCTGTATTCAATATCCATTATATTAGTCGACCCCGACCCTGCATCCCACCTCTCGCTCATCGGCGTCGTCGCGATTGGTCTATACGCCTTGGTGGTCTTGTCCTTCGTCAGCCCCAGCCGCTCCATCATCTTCTTCTCCGCCCGATCCTCCTTCCGAATCCGAATGAGCTCGAGCATCGAATCCCACCCCTCGAACTCGGCATTATTGATCAGCCCCGTTGCAGGGACTTTAGGCATCGTGAGCGGTGCAACATCCAGGAGCGGGTCGTACGACTCCTCGAAGTATTTATCCATCTTGGACGGGATGACGGGGGCGGGCTCGGGCCCAGGGGTAGTAGAGCGCGCGCGTTTGGACTTTTTAGATTTCGTGCGCTCGCGGCTACCGAGCCTTTTGATCTTCAGTGGACGGGAAGGGGGAGGGGGTGGAGGGGAGGATGGGAGGCTTGGGGAGGGACAGGAGGCTCCGGAGGTGGGCCGGGCGGCGTTGGTGGGGGTTCGCGGGAGGCTCCAGTGGGGCGGGGTGGCGGGGCAGCAGGCTCCGATGGCGGCTGGGGAGAAGGTGGAGGCGGTACAGAGTCCTTGGAGCGCGAGGACTTGAGCTTCTGGCGCAGTTCATCCTCACGCGCTGCAGGATCCTCGGATTTCGGTGGGTATGGTGGCGTTCTGGGCGCGAGTCGGACGGGAAGGCGAGCGCCGCCGCTTCCGAGATCGAGATTCCTCTTCCGTCTGAGAGGAGCGAGAGTAAGACGGGGAACGCCGAGAACGATCTCTGCTGCTTGCTCTCGTCGGACGACTGCGAGTGCCAGTCGAATTCCGTTCGTCGTCCGACTTCCGACTCGTTGACCTACGGCGCGATTTTCGGTGTGAGCGCTTCTCACCGCGTTTGGTATCATCGTCCCGGCTGCGGTCCCGTCTACTGCGTTTGGAAGTCGAGTGTCTCTCATCGTCTCGTCGGTGCCGACGTTCTCTCGAACGCGATTTGTGCCGCCGGCTCCGGGATTCTCCGTCCTGCTCGCGCTCTCGATCGTCGGCCCTTCTTCGGCGTCTTCACCCTCCCAGGTCTCCCAAGCTCTCATCTTCCGCTTGGTGGGGCGCTCCGCGGTGCGCCCATCCCATCTGTACCAGCCCTCGTCGTCATCTACCCTCCGGCGACTGCTCCCTTCGCCTCGGGATCGCCGGAGCTTCTCTGCCGCGACAGCTCCTCTGCGCGCGCTCGCCGCTCTTTCCGTTCGGCCTCTTCTCTATCTCGCTTCAGTTCCTGCGCAGCCGTCGCTTGCGCCTGCAATATGGTCCGATTGTGATCGTCCGTGCTCCGTATAATCGACGACAGGAAGCGCTTGCTGGGCTTAGGCACATTACTGTCCGGACTTACAAGCCAGATTCATATTAAAGACAATAAGCACGATACCGCGGACTTACATTTCACTGCGCAAATACGCACGAATGCCGTCCTGTCCGAATCGTTCGGCCTTCTGCTTGGCTCCTTTGAGAATGAGCTCTGCGACATGTTTATCGAGCTCCTCGTCGGTGACTTCGCTGGATACTGAGGCGCCCATAGACGCTCGGACCAGTCCAGACACGACGGAGGAGAGAAGACATGACGACCACGTGGAATTGCACTCAATGCTGTGGCGTGCAATGGGGTGCGCGGGAAGAGGTCCTCAATCAGTGATCACTGCCGAATTGATGATGTTTTGGTGTTTGGTCAAGTGGCTGTACCTATGTTCAACTTTTGATTCAACCCAGTGAACTTAATTCTTCAATCTCGCGTTCAGTAGCCCTATTCTTGATCCTCGCTGCTTTGCAGGTGCCATATTCTTTGGCTCTGGGATACGCTGCTTAAAGGTCTTTCTCTTTTGCTGCCACCGACGAGTGGCTGACAAGCCGTGATTTTATAGGATTTTATTGTTGATCCATAAAACGTAGAAAATGGTCAACGGACCTACCGGGCTCGATGGACATCCATGAATAGACCGGGACTGGTAAGGACGTACCCCTTGCATAATCAGAACGGCGGACAAACGTTGCCCGGGGCCTGGAAAACCATACAGGCCTAAAATCATCATGTCACCGCCCCCCGACGCTCTCGACAGCCGCTCTTATATATTTTTCTGGCTCTTCACCTTGAAGGATATAGAGAAAAAACCGTGCGCGTTTCACATGTTTTCCGGTCAATCATTCA
>QVIE01001748.1:0-70304 GCA_013387415.1 Panellus pusillus
ATATCGACAATCGTGCATGGCTCTTCACGGTCAAGCTCAACGGTATGAACATGTATCGTCGGTTGGGTAGCAAGAGGGTGAGGCTCGGCTGTGGAAAATTCGAGTAGCATTATCTCCAACTCTACGCGTTCGTCGTCGTATGCGCAAGGCGTTCTGGACACTTTGTAAGTGACAATTCACGGACAAGATGAACAAAAACCGCGCACCGGGTGACGATTGCGATTAAATCATGTTCTGCCAGGCCGTCCCGGAATCGACCACGGGTTTCCCTACATCGATATAAGTCCAGTGAGACCCAGGAGCCCCGGTCGTGTATTTCAAACAGGTATACTTGATCTTGGTGTTGACCGTTCCTTCAGGGTCGTCGAACAAGGAATATATATCGGACGCAAGATCGTAGATGCCCGTGGGCTGGAAGCGGAAAGGGACTCGGGTCCGCGAGCTGGGACTGAAGTTCAGCCAGTTGGCCTCACGTTCTCTAAGCTCCTGAAGGCGAGTTGATATTGCAGGCATCGGCAAGCGATAGGGATTCCCTTTAACCCCCGCACGAGCCTGCTCGAAGCGATACTGTATCTCGACGGAACCAGCGATGATGTCGGTGAGAGTACGATTTCCAGCTTTGAAACAGGCCGTTTCAGTTTCAGACTAGCTATTCCTATACCGGTGGAAACAGCAGCCTCGTACTCTATGGCGTGACGACGGACCCGGTCGTGGAATACTTTATTGCCGAGGACGTCGGCCCTGCAACGGCTGCACGGCTGGCGTCTCGGCCGGTGATCGGCACTCTGACGGCCGACGGATCGGTGTACGATATCTATCAGACTACCGGCGACGATGGGGGATTCAATACTGGAATGTCCGGCAAACACCACGCAACAGCGGCGTGCTGACACGCAGTGCGCATTTCACCGCTTGGACGGCCCTCGGCATGCCGTTGGGCACGCTCGGCGTGCAGCTTCTGGCAGTGAGAAGCGACGGACCCGGTGCCGGCGAAGGGAGCATGTACAGCTTCATCTGGAATGTCAGTGTCTTTTCCTCTCTTTAAATTCATGTCCTCACGATCATCGGGACATGCTTGACTCAGTGCGCGCAAGAGTATGGACAATGCGGAGGGCAGGGGTGGACCGGGGCGCTCTGCTGCCAGACGGGTTGACGTGCACAGAGTCGGACCCGTATTTTTATAACTGCTTCTTGATGTGAGGTCGCAGATGACCATACTACATTCGATCTAACAGAATTTGGGATGAGAAAGATTGCGGCCCTATCGGGGTGCAAAACGGGACATGCTCATGTTTAGAGCTCGTTCGGTAGCTACTAGCCAGAAGCACTTGAAGCAGAGGTGCCTCTGGCTACCGAACGAGCTCTTCCATACTATTACTAGTTGTCAGGTGCCACTTGGTAAAATCGTCGTCGGTGGACGCCGGACGGAAACCCGGGTGTAGTGCGTTCGAGAATCGACAGCGAAGCGGAACTCTTTACACGTCAGATACTTATAGTGAGATATCGATGTCTGAAGCCGCTCTGAATGAAAGGGCAACATGAGTATAGTGGTGGGCAGCGAGCGATTCCAACGTTCAACATTCGGCCTGGTGAAACATTAAAATTTAGTCCGACTCCCATACCGATGGACAACGCGGTCACGTGATAGTCTCTCCGCTGCAAGACACGCGTTTTCCATCAGGAGATTCGTGTGAACCCAGTTATTTTCGGTGTATGGCCGCAGAAGAACGTCCATCCTGGTTTTTGACCCCTAAACTTTCTTCTAACTCCTTTGTGTGGTAGAACTTTGTGCTTACCTCTAGATCTCTGACTTGAAATCGGATGCAGATCTCCATGCGACACGATTGTATTTTTATGGCGGCATATCCGGCGCGTGCGAACGACAAGCTTCCGAACAATCAAAAATCGAAGCGCGGGTCAGGAGGGCCTGGTGCGACAGTTCGAGACATCCCTGCCTACTTGCTCTCTCCACCCACCCAATGCGCTACATTGCAGCTCTTTCGCCCTCATTCCCTATGTGTTTGCACTGTGGCCGATGCCGAGGACGCTGACGAACGGAACCGACTTTCTCGTCTTGTCGCCTTCCTTCGCTATCAACGTCAATTTACCCAACCCGCCACAAGATCTGCTGGCAGCAGTGACACAGACAAAGACCTATCTCAACACCGACAAACTTCAAGTATCTTTCTACTCCCTTCTCTGAGCAGCGAGTTCACGACCATATTAGCGTCTTGTGCCAGGACGCGGCTCATTCCGATGCCAGCGCCGTCGAGAAGGCGTCAGTTCTTCCCAGTCTTACTCTCTCTCTGCAAAGCAAGACCAGTCCAGTCCTCCCCATTGCTTCTGAAGCAGTGAAAGAACTCTCCAGCCGCTCGGAGGGCTACACACTTTCCATCCCCAGCGACGGCAAACCGGCCGTCTTGTCCGCTAACTCGACGCTCGGGCTCTTCCGCGGGCTTACTACGTTTACGCAATTTTGGTACGATTTGAATGGAGTGACATACATGAATGTGGCCCCTGTGAGCATCTCGAAGGATGTCCCTGCCTATGTGCGTCACTTGTCTCGATGCCTGCAGTGAACTAGGTCTCACTGTATACTTCGAAGCCTTACCGCGGATTTATGTTGGACACGGCCCGCAATTTGTACGTTTCACATATCCTGTTTGGTTTGAAAACCTAATGTTCTGTGGTATCAGCTTCCCTGTCGCGGACATCATGCGCACTCTCGACGCCATGAGTTGGGTCAAAATAAACACTTTCCACTGGCACATCACCGACGCACAGAGTTTCCCGCTTTTCCTCCCTGATTTCCCCGAGCTCGCGCAACAAGGTGCATACTCAAGCAGCCAGATCTACTCTGCGGCGGACGTGCAGAGCATCGCCTCGTACGCGGCGGAGGTAAATTGTCCCTAGAACCAGTCAGTTAGATGCACTGCGTTTGACTTATCTATTCATAGCGCGGAATTGATATTCTAATGGTTGTTTTTATGACATTCCACTTCTTCATCCAGTCTAACCCCGGACACCGACGATCGCCAGGAAATCGACACCCCGGGGCACACCACTGCCATCGCGGCCTCGCACCCGTCGCTCGTCGCCTGCCCTTATGCGAGCCCTTGGAGCACCTTCGCGAACGAGCCCCCGCCGGCCAGCTTCGTTTGGCTTCGCCTGCCGCTGTCAACTTCACTCAAGCCGTCATCGGGGCAGCAGCGAAGGCACTCCCTGGGAAGTACTTCAGCACGGGTGGGGACGAAGTCAATACTGAGTGCGTTTTTTCGACACCGAGATTCATGAATTGACCGGTGTACGTAGGTGCTACACTCAAGACCCAGAAACGCAGGCAGATCTGGAGGCAAGCGGGCAGACCCTCGAGCAAGCGCTGAATAGCTTCGTTGGAGCGACACATGGCGCACTGGCGGCTCTTGGAAAGAGCGCTGTCGTTTGGGAAGGTTCGATTCCGACTGTCAGTTCGTTGAGTTGAAGAATGAACCGTGGGAAATAGAAATGGTGCTGGACTTCGACCTTACGCTGGCGCCGGACACAATCGTCATGTGCGCTTTTACCCCTTGCTTCCCTATACTTCCTAACTCTCTCAATCGGATAGGGTGTGGATCTCGTCTGACGATGCCGCCCTCGTCGCCGCCGGAATTTCAGCTTCGTGCATTCGCCGTCGGACTACTTCTATCTTGTGAGCGCTGACCCATGCTTGTTGGAACCTGTCCGTTGAAAAATGCAGGACTGCGGCGGAGGAGAGTGGATTGGGGAAGATCCAACAGGGTAAGTTCTCTTCCTCCCTGCTCCAGTCGAATGCAGATCACTGAAGCTGTTCGGACTGTGAATGCAAACAGGAACAGCTGGTGCGACCCGTTCAAGACGTGGCAACACGTAAGACGACCCGCAGAAAGGAAACAAAAGATAGAACAGTAAACTTACCGTTAATCTCAGGCGTACACCTTCGATCCCCTCGAAAATATCACTGATGCCCAAGCACACCTCGTTCTCGGCGGTACGCGTATAGACCAATTTGACCGTTCAAACACTCATGTAAAATGCTAGGCCAACAGCTTCTCTGGACCGAACAATCTGACCCCAACAACCTCGACTCTATTGTTTGGCCACGCGCCGCTACATCGGCAGAGATATTCTGGACCGGCGCAACACTTCCGGACGGCTCTCCGCTCAGCGGCACCGAAGCGCTCCCCCGCTTGCATGAACTACGCTACCGCATGGTGCAGCGCGGCGTGCACGCGATACCGCTCCAACCACAGTGGTGTGCATTGCGTCCGGATCTCTGCAACCTGAACTCCTAGTAGCCTGTTTGGGAACGAGTGCAATAACGGATACTGTACAATCTTGACCACCTGTTCACGTAACACGTAACGCCGGACTTTTTGAGGTTTTCAAGCATTGCCATAAATCAAAAGAAAAACATTTCGGCTATCTCGGGGATCGAAGATTTTCAAATTGATGAACAGTTGGTCGAAGACTCGAAATAGTAAGTATAGCATCACCCCAGTGGTCTTGTTGAAAGCCTCTTCGACTGCGACTGGGCGTAGCGGCAGAGCGGTGAGACGCGCTGGGGGTAAAGGAAGAGGTGAGGAGTGATACGATCAATGCTCAAGCGCTCAAGGACCATCATCAGTGCATCATGATCATGATCAACGGCACAATTTGGGAGTTCGCCGTTTGGAATCTCGATGTCCATGTTCACAAGTCTTCTCCGACTATTTCGCATAGCTTACCCAGAGCTGGACCTTCCGAGTCGAGTCATCACAGCCCTCGTGTACCGCCAATATGCCTCGTGCCCTCAACTAAGCTGTGTCGGGCCGCTAATAATGTTGCCGCCGAACACGGTGCCGGTCTTTTGCGGTTGTGATCTACAGCTATGAGCTGTACCACAGTAGCTCGACTTTCCAAGAGAACAACAGCCTCAGCACTGCTAGTAGTCTTCGAGTATATATACCACTCGCCGCTGCGGGTCCAAGTCTTCGCAAGGCGCTGTTTTTACTGCTGCTGTGGCAGCCATACAGCTAGCTGTTGAGCCACAGTTTTCTCTGAACCTGCTTTTAAACAGCCTTGTACATGTCCTTCAATCCCCCCTCCCACACTCGTTTCAGCTCCCGCCAGTATATAAGGAAGCCTGGGCTTTACATTGGAGCCATACGTAGATGGATCCTTTTCTTCTATCTCTCCTTGCTTTGGCGGTGATCGCAACAGTTTTCGGTTCGTGACTCCTTCAATATCTCACCGCAGTGTCCTACCGTGACTCCACTTCTGCGACACCAGCCTCCTTCGGCGCTTTGATTCTGGTGCTAGACCTGTATCGCCGCGGCCAACTGCAGTTGCTACCAACATACAACCGCTCTATCGAGCATCGGAAGATTTCCGCAGCGTGGAGCACATTGCGTGGACCAATCGTATATCAGGTCGATCTTATCATACGCGCTCCCCCGGCGGCGTTGCTCGGCAGAGCTTACTCTGCGTATCGCAGCTGTGACGAGGAAGTAAGTAACAACTCTATGTTCAACCGATTCTCGCTTTTCGTTGACGTGTTTAGGGACAATTTCTTCTCCGCGAACAGGAATACCATAGAACGAGACGCGCCGCCAATGATACTTCCTCTATGAGACATCCTCCCCTACTGCTTACGACCCCTAACCACTGACGCCCTCTCATTGTATCTGACTTTGGATCATGCATGTACATCATACCATACCCACAATATCGCTCTCGATAGACTCTTGCATGTGTAATACTTCACAATGCATTCGATCTACAAAATAGCGCAAGGAAGGTCTGGTTCATGAAGTTCGCGCGGCGGTCTGTTTTGACGGGTTACATTTCAAGATCGAAGCCTTCTGCTCACTTTTCTGAGTCACGGACGATACAATTGGTGTCCAGAGCAAGATGAGCCGCTCGTCGAGAATCAAGATACAAGCTATTGCAGCAGCGGAATCGGTTGCGTAGGGTACCAGGAGATTCTCTGAAACCGCCTGCGATACCGATGACTGGCTGCATGTGCTCATGAGAATCACGAATCCGGAGGCGTTCTTTACAGCTGAGGGACCCAGGGGCTGCAAAGTGAATGATACATACCGAGGATTTTGGCGTGCAGGCGTCGACGAAATATAATTATACATTAATTGATATAGGATAGCACATCCCGATTAACCTGCGGCGCAATCATCAGATATAGCTGGAAACGGAGAGAGATATCACAGATACACACACGGCGCATTAAGCCTAGTACCTAGGTATCACTCCATGAAAACGTAATGTCTTGCTCCGAGGAAACGGGTGGTTTGGAGGGGATCTCCTTGGCCGACGGCGAGGCCTGCGAGACGAGGAAAGCGAAGGAGCTCAAAGAGTGATCATGTACAATAGTAAGTACGCACCCCGACCGAAGATGTAGTAGCAGCAACATCCGGCTCCAACAGCTGCGGCTGCGGCTGTCGTTGCTGCGCGGATCTCCCGTGCCTCTCGCGATCGCTGCTCTCGGCAGGACGTCGCCGGAAGACGACCGCGATGCGTTAGGCGAAGAGAACCGACTCGGGTTGAGACTCAGACTCCCGCGAGAGGGCGCCGGAGTCATGGAGAGCACAGCAGGGCGGCGTGGCGGTGGCGCTGCGGCTGCGTCTGAGGGGGTTGATGTATCATCACTATCAGGTGCTTCGAGCTCAGCGGGAGGCGGGGCGCTTTTTACGGTAAACGGCGAGCGCGCAGCGACGTTCACCATTCTCCTGTCAAAGTGCTCAACATAAAGGCGAAACGTGGGCCATAAGGTGCGGAACGCACCCCTGCTTGGCGCGAACGATCTTGCTCATTCGGTCATGTAGCATTTGATGGTCAACTCCGGGTATGGGCGTATCCGAACCCGGTCTGTCCACACTCTCAGATGCATTGGATGCAAAAAGAACAAGAGACACGCACGAAGATAAGCTGGCATCTTTGGGGATTAAGTGGGTCCTTTCGTCGGGAATGACCTCCTAGAGCCGTATTGTAAGTCACATGCGAGGCGACCGCGTTGAGAAGGGCGCACTGCAGATTCATTGTCGGTGCTGGCGCTACAGCAGCAAAACAGGGCGCGCAACATGGACGCAGGTGAAAAAGAAAAAGAAATGAAAAAAGGAGTCAGCTTGATCGGGCCGATATGATCGATTTCGGCGAATTGTTATTAAACCGAAGGCGCGAACGTCCAAAATAGGATCAGCCGGACCCACAAATTGACAATCAAGGTCCAAAACGGAATACAGGGACCTGCGAGAAGGCTAGAGTTGAGCGTCGGCGTGTCTTGACTTCTATGTGTCAAAAAGAACAAAAAGAACGAACGGATATTAACGGCGGCCGCATGCACGACACGGCGATGTTTGAAGCGACAGTCGCTGGAAGGCTCCAGCATTCCAAGTGGAATTTCGGAGGATTGCATCAGGCTGTACCGATCAATATGCAGAGGTATAGGCAATTGATGAAACGCTCCTCATGCGTCGTCTTGGAGGGAAAACCCCAAGAAGCGCAGCACATAGGAGTGTCAGTAGTGCAGCAGATTGGGCCCATCAGTGGGGCCCCTACTTAAATTCCCCCGAGTCTGAGTCATTTACTGAGTCTCTCCTCCGTCTCCCTCGTTCCAACTTCCCAGCCTATATGAGCCCAGTCATTGGTCGTGAGCACAAAACACAGTAGGAGAGCTGCAGATTCCAGAAACAGAGAGGACGAGCGGCAGCAGACGGAGAACATTCTTATTTCGTGGTCAGACCAGAACGACACCACTAGTGACGGTATTGCCTCTTGCCGAATGTCATGCCGACACCTGGCCGAAACGGCGACGCCTCTAGTCTGGCGCAGCTCGATGCGCGGCCTGTCCCGTTCCTTATGCACGCGGAACTATCAGTCGGCTGATCGGCGCCGGGTGATTCACCGCGTGGAGGAAATTAAAATCAGTGACAGCCGCCGGCTTTGCACCGCCTGTCGGTTCAGATCTTCGCCATCCACTTTCCACAATTAGATTCTGCCTGGTTCCCTGCTTTGTCTCATAGGAAGATGCTCGGAGTTGATCCTTCAACCTTCTCGCGCCCACAGCTCTATCTCGCCACAGGTCTCACCAAAAGCGGCAACTGATTCCCCTTCTCTTTTTCGCTCAGCACGATAGGACGCTGCACGATCGGTGTGCATTTCGTCCCGATATCCTCTTTAGGCACCGCCAGCTCGAATGCAAACGCACGGATGAGAGTGAAGAGCAGGGCCTTCGTTTCGGCGAGAGAGAAGCGATACCCGATGCATGCGCGCGGGCCACCGATGAATGTCAGAAGGTGGCCGTAGATCCCTGGGTTCACATCCATGGCGAGGGCGGGGCGGCGAGGCCAGCCAGCGCTCGGGGCTAGCGCATGAAAATTTGGTAAGAAACTGATGCAAGGGTGAATGGAAAGGGAGGGAGGAGATTAAACGCACACAAACTCCATAGCGTCTGAGCCCAAATCTCCTCACTGCGGTTCAAGGCAAGGACGGGAATTACGATAGGCTGGCCTCTGCGGATCCTGGAAGGGGAGTAATATTCATTTTAGAGCGTACGCGATGGAGGCGGGGACACGGCTGGATTGGCGGACAGACCTCAGTGTTTCGTGAATCACACCGTTAACATCAGTAAATGGTTGTGCCAGCGGTACAACGTCGTCCCGCATTGCTACCCGGCCTGGAGAACGATGTGCCACGCTTCAGCAAGCAGCTGAGCGCAGACAATAGGCATACGTACTTGTTTCTGGGACAGGCGCGTACACCCGCAGCGTCTCGCGAACTGGAGCGATTTTGGCGTCGGGAGTGATGAGTACCAGCTGACAAAAGACATACCGACGCATTCGAGATACTCGAGGGAGTTGAGCTCGTCCAGGGTTGGAGTGTCCGTGGAGACACCGACGAGCTCCTCCCGCAGGCGCGATTGAGCGGCCGGGTTCTGGGAGAGGGCTAATAGCGCATAGGTGAGCGCAGTGCTACGAAGATCAGGTAACAAAATCAGTTCATGTATGGAGGAAATGAGGTCTCGTTCCATACCTTGTAGTCTCGTGGCCGGCAACCAAAAATGTGGGCACCTCTACAGGTGCACACATTAAACAATTACACGCAAAGGAAGACAACGACGTACGCGCGAGAACGTCCTCATCGCTCAACCTTTGACTCGGCGGCAAATCCTTCGCTGTATTGGCGCGCACGAGGAGCGAAAACAGGTCACGGCTTCCGTGACCCGCCTCGAACGTTCCACTCTCTGCAATCTGACGCTTGCTGTCCGCGAGCAGTTGAGCGCCAATGCGGTTCATAGTCGCCTGCGATTGGAGATATATATTGTCGCGTTTCGTCGGCTGCAATGCAGCTCGGGCTCAGAAGGGAACGGACGTAGAGGAAGGATTGATTCAAGCTCACAATGCGGCGGAAAATGGGAAACCGGAACTTCAGGAAACGGAGTAAGCTGAAGCCGGCACCAGTTTCAGAGTGCACGAGCGCCTCAAAAGCTTCCACAAGCTCGTCTGGTGCATCGTGCGCCTCGGACCCGAGCGCGTTAATCCGGTAGTTGAATCCTATAGAAGTAAGTATATCAATGATATAGTTCAGGTAAGGAGGGGTACACAATGCCTGGTGCGTACCTGCAAGACCGATCATATCAAGACTGGCCTTGTTGAACCAGGAGAGGACCTCGATGCGCGCAACGCCCCCGTTGGCTGCAGCCTGAGCTGCCCAGATGTCCCGGAGCTGCGGATGATCAGTTGAGGTGCGCCGAGAGTTTGAGAGGGCATACCTGCAACGATGTGTCCACAAAGATACTGGTTAGTTCGCGGACCTGCGGCGCACCGAAGGCAGGGTTCTGCGGCAATTCAGTGGAAATAATACAGGAGGGTATCGAGTACCATGATTTTGCGCTGTTTCATTGGTCAATGACGATGCGGGACACTTAAAAAGACGCCAACCTGCCGCTTATGTTTCTCGTCCTCGACCACAAGGATACCTATCAAGACGCGCATGAAATAGATGTGCCTTCCAAATCACGATTGCTCACCAGGCCCAACAATCCGGCCAAGACTGGCACGCGATGGCTCGGATTTCTAGAGTAGACTGCCTCAGCTCGACGTGTCGCAAAGGCTTGCGGGTGACTACCTGATAAATGTCGGTATGATTGAGGAAGTGCTGGATCGCCTTCGTGTCTGCAGTATAGAGCCTGGATTTTCCCTGCAAACGTGCTTTAGACTACCGCGAATCGCCAAAGTATGTAAGCCCCGACGCACGAAGAACCCATGAAATTGGAAAGTCCGTCCGTATTCCTGCAGCATACGTAACTGAAGGAATCCGTCTTCCTGAATGAGTCTAGTTCAGCAGGATGAAATCGAGACGAAGCGATAAACACACGTCTTCCATGAGTTCTTTGAGATTTCCGAAGAACCAGTGGGTGGATTTGGGCCCAGGCAGTATGCGATTCGGCGAGGTGAACTCATTGTATATGGCCTTCGCGAATAGGTACAAAGTGTACGCAGCGAGTGAGCCAGTTACATAGGTGCCGATCGCTGGAAACATGGGTGGAAAGGAAGAGATACCAATGGCGGCGCAGCATGATGAGCGTTGCGCGTGACGTTCACATACTTGTCATTGACAATGACAGTGACACTGATCCTCGAACTAACGGATCAGAGGAAATCAGTGCTGCCGCGCTACTGCCGCCCGCCGTACTTCGACTTTGCTGGGCTTGAAAAATTCCTCTTGACGCCCCAATTCCGACGTAATGGTTCGCTCAAGATCCCTCATTTAGATACCAGCCAGTGCGATCTCTCTTGCCGACGGCTTCCACGCATGCCAACGGTGATCATCGCCGGGATCATGATGTATCGACTTCGGACTCTGCAGTGCTGCGCATGCATGGTACGTATACCTAAAGCTGCGCATTGACAGCAATGACGACGATTTGCTCCACAGCTAGCGCTCAGACACATGCCGCAGGCTCGGGTTCGCTTCGGGACACATGCAGCAGCAGGCAGGCAGGTCCCAATTTCCGAATTGAAAGGTGATCATGACTTCTGCGTGTCTCAGTTGAGGTTCTGTACCGGCGCCGAATGCCACCCGTCTGCTAACTTTTTTTGAAAATCGATGCTTGTAGTAGAGTCACACTCATGTGCGCAGATGTGCCGCATCTGGTGCCACTGCGTTGCCGTATCTGAGTTTCATTTTCCTTTCGAATGTAAGTGCCATGACTTCTGAAGTGCGCCCATATCGAATCACTGCGGATGTGGAATTAAAGAATGCTCCCTCTGGTAATCGAACCTGGGATGCAAAAGTGATCGGGGCCTAGAATTGGGCACCGGCACGGATCATCACGGGCTGTGTCCAGACCCACGTCGACTCGACACGGTCGCCTGGACAGTGGTCGGCGATATACTCGCGCTATGGCCTAGCCCGAACCTGGAACGTTCTGCTCGAAACCTTATAATCGGCGAGCGACCTTGTCTTCGCCTTTCCCAACCGATCTCCCCTCAGGGGCGCCCGGACATTAAGGCTAAGCAAGACAAGAGCACCGCCCCTTATTACCCCTCGATACTTCGGCATCAGCTATATAAAAGAGAATCTTGGCGGCACCTCACCGTCATGGCTTCCTCAAACGCCATCACCGATACGAGTAATGTCAGCAGTCCCACAAAAAGCATGCTCGCGCGTGCTTTCCGTCGCACTCTGCGAGTTTCCGACGAGGCGAGAACAGTGTCCAAATACAAAGGACGGGAACTCACTCCGAACTCTTCCCTCGAATCTACTGCCTCATTCTCGTTGTGGGACTGGTCCTCGAACTCGCCCGTCTCCGTCACTCTTCCCAAGAGAAAGAAGAAACGTAAGGTCCGCCAGTATCCCGCAAAATGCATAAATGTCGTTGTGGTTAGTTCACCCATTGCACCAGTGGCTGTTTATTCATTCCCTTCAGACGGGTGTCTCGACGCTTTCGACCAAATGGCTTCCATGGTATGAGGAAGGTGATCCCGGTGCGTAACGGTATGCTCAATTGCGCCGCTCGAGCACCTGCCTAAACAGTCAAACACAGACGACTACGATTTCCATCCTGTAGACATGTCTGCCCTGGCATTGCGACGTGTCCCGGCCCGCCTACCTGACAACGCAACTGCAGAATCGTCACTGAGTTTACGCAGGCTATTCCACCTGCGGAGCCGTCGCACCGCATCTGCCTTGGAGCCCACGCACATGTCCACAATGCCCCCTCTCCCCGAGTCCATGGATAGCATACCTCCTCAAGCGTCGATGTCGCGACGACCACGCCATAGTGACACGCGTGAGAGTCCGCCTTCGCCCGCATCGCGCGCGATTCGCTTTGCTCTGCCACCGGGGCCTCTGATAACCAACGGTTCTCCCTCCGGCAGCTGCGAGATGAAGAAGGAAGATGAAAAAGCATTTCGCTGAGTCTATGGTGCGCGTGCCTTGCCTTTATGCTTACACCAACATCGTTTCACACAGTTTCTCAGCCACCGAATTCGTCAAAGGTCCCGCAGCGCTGAAGGAAGACGCTCCGTGGTCAGTTATGTTATGCAAGTTGTATTGTTATTATTACGGACTTCCACTGTATTATCACATGTCGTACGTGTCTACTTACTACCCCTCTGCGGCCACCTCGATGATTGAGTGGCGGGCACGATGGCACGGGATGCTGAGAACTTCTCCGTCTGCTGTGGCTGGGCGCAGTCATCGAGCAGTCAACTCTTCTACCTGAATAGAGCCTGAGATTGACAGTACCAACGCGCACCGGTACTAATCTGGAACCAGACAATAGGACATAATTCAATTTCCCCTCTTCCTCTGCGTGTACATGGCTGTCTACTCCCATCTCACGTTCCGTAAAATGGAGTTTCTCAAGCGTCGGGCTGTCATTTTTGAGCGAGTTTCTTCGCATGTCCCGATTTGTCAGCATACTTTGCCTTGCCTGGTAAGTACGATAAGTACTTCCTTTGGCGTAACGCATGCCGCGTTCGGATACAGAGTTTCTCGGTCGCCGATGGAAGACGTTGTGCACTTTGGTGTCCGGAACAGTAGTACGGTCTCCGGTGTTTAAGACCACTGCGGACGGATCGCGGGCCGACTCGCCTGTGAGTTTCTCGGTACGAAGCAGCCGGTCTCAATCGAGTGTAATAAGCACAGGTGTCTATCATACTCACGGATGCTCGCGCAGGGTTGGAGCAAAGATACTTGACGCCTTAGGTACGAGGGACCACGCTCCAGTGAAAAGATGTAAGTACTGTACGTGGAACTAACGGCGACTAACGGCGGGTATCAAAAAGCAAGAATCTCCTTCGGTATGATGCTGTTTCGTGTATGATTGACGGATAGTTAAAAGAAGTCGAACAGAGTTGAACTTTGTATCGCTTCGCGAGGGAATCCGGTCCGAGAAGCCACTCGAAGGATTTTCCTGTTACAATTTTCCAGAAGTCATTGCCAAGCGATTGTCGCGACATTGACTGCACAGTGTCCGCATAGGACAGTGACAGACAGTGACTGGCGCGATGGTTGCTCACGGAATAAGCCGAAACGCCGGAAGTCCATGATGGATCGCCAGCGATTGAAGCGCAGATGTACCAGTACTTAGAATTCTCTCGAATTCTCTTTATCGACGCGTCCTCGCTTCGGCGTCTCGGTCATGTTGTATTTAAGGCTTCAAATTCTTCCCTTCTTGCACTATCATTTTTTCCACACACCGCTTTCATTCCGTGCATCAGCAAAAAACAACTTTACTAGGTAGCACTACGGAGGTCCAAGTAGGCTCAGTAGACTGGTAGTCTAGTCCCCTGATACTATGCTCCTAGTAGCTCCCTGCCAATGCTACCAGAGCTACCGAGCGAAGGTCTACTGGTGCTACCAGTGCTCCGGTGCTGCCAGTACAAGGATAAGTAAACACTCAAAAGGTTACTTTGTACAACTTTTCTCCCACTTGTTCACTTGCTTCATTGAACAGATTTGTCGAGACACTGCTTAGAACTTAACTCAGTTTTCATTTTCAATTTATTTGACTTCAATTTTAATGTGTTTCGATTGGGGTTCGAACGCCCGACCTCTCGCAAAAGTTACATAATACAAAGACGAGTTCATAACCAGTAGACTAAACTAGAGTTTACAGTGGCTGGGTACACAGACACCTCATACCTGATGCAGGCATATAAATTTCCGCTGATCAATGCAACTGGTTGTTGACCAGTTGTGTGACAATTTGGTATGCCTTTAGAATACACTGGTGGGTGTGTTGAATTAGGTTCCTCATTAAGCTAAAAAGATGGCATGCATACGAACTAGGGCAAGGAAAAAAGCTTAAGACTTGATTCCACTGCTAATGCAGGTTGAGAATAAGCTATAGTTTCATGGGGAAGCCGCTCAAACTAGTGACAATAGATATTTTTGAATTCCGGCTGATTCTGGCTGTGCGGCTGTGCCCCACCACTGCCGTGCAGACCTAGTACTAGAGCATGATCATGATCATCTTTGTAGACACTTCGACAAAAAGAACCACAAACTTCTCTGGCAGAAATTAGAATCTAAATTTCACATTACATGTGCATTATTAACAGTTCTGACAATATTCAGTGAGGGTCCCCTACAGGGTGCTATCAAGCTAGCAGCATGGATCTATGGGGGCTACCAGGCTAGCAGTGGCAGGCTACCAGGTGCTACCGAGAATTCAGCTGAAAGCTACCAGGTCTACCAGGTATTCAGGTGTGAGCTACCAGTGCTACCATGCGCCACTGGGCAGCTCACTCAGCTACCAGGACTATTGGGGCTACATAATGTTGAGTGGTGGCTACTGAGCAAAAACCTGTTTCCTGATGTGAGCACGAGGCGGAACTCTTCACAGTAAAAATCAAGTATCCCATGATCACCGTTCTCCGTCGACGTCGCTGTCTATCAGCCTTCGATATCGACGCTGTCAAAAAAAATTCACCGTACCTTACTTCATCGGTAGACCGGGCCAATCTTCCGCGCGCGTCATAGCGGTCTCCTGTTAGTTTCGCCTCGAACGCCAGGGCGAGCGTATGGTCGACTACGCCGATGAACGAACCGTATTTTTAACCCCCATTTTTCCCTCGCTGCTCGACGCGTACATTGCATTTGCGATCGCTCGCCCACTGGGTAAGATAGAGCAACCCACTATTCACCGAGAGTCATTTACACTGTGTCTACTCTTATACGATAAACATCCTGCCGTGCAGATCTCTGATCTGTCGTAGGTGGGGCGGTAAGTGGATGAATACCCGACGAGCCCGTGGAGATCGTTAATGCGGTGCGCCAATCCACACTCATTTGGCGGCAAATGCCAAGTACAGGTAAACGAACTCAACTACACCCGTTGATCATGAGGTGAAAACTTTGAACCCCGGTTGCCTCGATAATCGGTGTGATACCCGTAATGCTGTCTTCGCTATATCCATACCGGCAGGCCCGTGGTTCCGAAATGGATCGGGTGGCGGGCGCAACGCCGCCGCTGTTTGTTTCGAATCCGACAAGCACGCGCCTGCATGTAGTAGAAGCTCGCTGACTTTGAATCCAGGGCCATATGGACAAACTACGCACGCCTTGTGGGTCACCCGACGCTCTAGTGTTTCTGAAGAAGTGGAAGGTGTATCGTACATATCGCCGTACGGCGTCTTTGACACGCCTAGCAAGTCGCAATGGCCGCAGCATCTTTTACAACACGAAGATGGGTTGGTGGCTGCAATCGTGAAGAGACAAGTCAGGATTGATCCAGAAAGCTGAAGTTGAACAAAACCGTATGGATAGTACCAGTGGAAAGCTTGCAAAATACGCATGTTCGTGTACATACAAAGACTGCATACCCATAAAAATTCCACAAAAACATTCTTCTACAATCAAACCAACGCAGCCTCAGCGCGGATGCTTCGTCCGTGGCTTGATCTTATTCCTTTTCAACGAAAGCGGACGTTCCTTCCCCCTCAACCGCATATATACCCCACACGCATTACACACCTGCTGCCCGTCCTTGTTCCTCCGCCACACACTCGTCTGACGCGTCCCGCAATGCGAGCACTTTGGCCCCGTGTACTCCTCATCCGGTATCTCGGGCTCGCCGTCGTCAATGTCCGCATCGATGAGCTCCTGCGGGCGCAAGCGGTTTCTCTGCTGGAGATAAAGCCCGCAAGCGTTGCAGAGGGGCCGTTGGGTGGAGGGCTCGCGACGCCAGAGTGGCGTGGAGGTGACGTGACAGTGGAAGCACTCCTTCTTTGGGCGTGGGGCAGCGTTAAGCTCGGGAGCGGTGGTGCTCCGCGGCAGGGACGGCCTCGGGAGCGCCGGAAACGTGGAAGTGGATGCGAGCGGTGAGGCCGGATTGAGTAGATACGTCGAGGAAGCGGACGAAGACGTAACGGATGAGTAGGGCATAGGAGAGGTGCATGAGGAAGTTGTCGCGGAGGAGGAGGCGGAGTAGGATGGGTGTGGACTGTGTTCAGGGAGGCTGTTGAGCATCCCGTTCCACTGCGGGTACTCGTCGGTAGCGGGCGACTGCCATACCGCAGGTTGCTTGTTACGCTGCTGGTACGATGGGTACTGCGCCGGCGGCGACCATTCGGTCTCGTATCTGGGATCAAAGACGGGGTTGGGAGACGAGGGTTCGTACATGGAGATCAGACCGTTCAGGTCTATGGGCGGGCTCAAGGAATCGGAGTGCGTGCTGGGAGAGTGAGTGAGAGAGGGCAAGGACGGCGTTCTGTATTGTGAGTAGCCGTGTTCTATCCTCGTTCAATCGGGGAAAAGGACAATAACGTAGGCTTACCTACCTGGGTCCCAGTAAGATGCCGAGCGTAGCGCGGGGGAAGGGCGAGTTGAAAACACTGGCGAGTCGGTGCGGGCGGCGGGTTCGCGGTCGACGATGGCGTTGAATAGAAGACTGTGAGCGGTCATGGATGGGTGGATGCTTCGCTAGAAAACATATCTGAGTCTACATTTAAGTACACGTTTGATATCCACCCGGAGATCAAGATAAACCCGAACCCATTGTCAGTTACCGGCCTCGTCGCTTCGGACCCATTTGGGCCTGATGAATTGATGACGCGGCGGACACTCGAGTGGTTCCCACACTTGATCTTCGAGTGTACGCCCCACGTCCCGAACTTCACCGGACTTGGGAAAGAGGACGTCGCTGGAGGGAAGTGCTTACGTAAACAAACTGGACAGTGGGGTATGAAAATTGCGCCTGACATGAGATAGCCGCGGGTGCGGAGCCGACGGTGGAGGCTACCGTAGCTGTGGAGAGAGACGCTCGAGGTCTCTCGGTTGACCGTGGAGGTAAAACGTGTTGGATTTCAGCGACGAGATCCAATGGACGTTCAGCTCGCACCCTGGGTAACAAGAGGGATACTGCGTACTTCGGGCGCGACTGCGGACTGCCCCAGTGAGCTTGGGAGATATTTCCAACGATGAGCCGGTCAGCGCGGGCAAGACAGAAAAATGAGGAGATGGAGTACAGTGGTACCTTACCTTAACACCCGCATAATTTTCAAATGGAGGCTACATTGCCCAGTGTGTATGGTCCAGTCCGCACCGACCGGCTGCATCCGGTAGGCATCGGGCAAGATCCCTGCACAGTGCACCCTATATCGGCGTTCAGAAAATGGACCCATCAGTTCGTGCCATCGATTTTTGACACACGAAAGAGGAATCCACCGCGCGAATGGACATGCGTACGACGGATACTCACTTTCTTGACACTTTCACTTGTACCCCGTCTGCAAGAACCATTGCTGGAGGAACACGAGAAAGCTGAGATGGGATAAGAGGTGCATTCAGTGAGTGATGTGAATGGCAGGTGCTCGGTGCAGGGGTTGGTGCGGGAGCTCTTCGACGTTTGTGCAGAGAAGATGATGATCTCCGCCCGGCGTGATCCGATTCAGTCACATCGGGTCACGACAGGACGCTGAGACTACCGCGAGGAGGTAGATTCTGGATTTGGAATTTTCAAATTTTTGTCGGGACTGGATGAGTGAGCAGGTTTACAATCTCGTCTGGACGAGACATCACACCGTTAAAAAAATTCAATTGTTTTGTCCGGAGACATGTATTTAGGTATACACCTCAAAGGTCAAAAAATCATATAAAAATAAATCCCCCCTACACACTTTAGAATACTACTGTAGTGGTAGACACCATCCTAAGTTCAGCATTCGAGAGATTGACATTGCCCTGTCCCATCTTTCGGACAGTATTTAAATTCTAAGCCTGTACCGATAGATAGATAGATATTCAAGGCCGTATTGTTGGCAGTTGCGGCCGCTGCATCTGCAAACGGCTTCCGGACATATAGAGCGCCGGATCGTACCGTAGATCACCGGTTGCGATAGAGTACCAAATAGCACCAAAGCACTAACCGTCGCGTCTCATAGACCCCTCCCTCTATGAGAGAGTTTTCCTTCTACCGTATCCCTTTGCATCCTTGTCTTACTACCGTGGCTACCTCCACAATGCATCAAGCCTGGGAAGTCCGAAAGATCACCACCTACTTCTCGCCAGTGTGCTCTTCAAGTCCACCGCCAATTTACGGTCTTCCCCTACCACCAACATGGACTCCTCTTTCCAAGCGCTTTCTCACCCCGTAAAGCCCGTGTCTGAGGCTTCTCGCGAATTCCTCGTGCCCTCCCTTTTCCATCGGGCGACTCTGTCTGCTCTTCTCAGCCATTCGAAGACGGGGAGGACTTCTTACTCATGCCCTCCTTTCTCCACCGGACGACGACATTGTTGGCTCTTCTCAGCCATTTGAAGATGGGGAGGAGGACTTAAAGGTGTGTCACTGAACTCATCTGCCAGTTGACGTCGGCCTGACCTCGTGGAACGTCAGATGCCTCAGTTGGCGCCGCTAGCACTCTCCAACTCTGATTCCGGCTTCGCTAGACGTGCTCGTCTCATTAGACGGGCACCCCCTAGGGTATGTGGCGCATGTTGTCAACATCTGTCGTTGACCGGCTACAGTGCGTACAGACAGAAGCCCCAGTCGATGCACGGCCTGTCCGTGTACGTCACAGATGGGAGCTGGTCCACCGTGTGTCAGCTGGACCCAGCCCGGCGGTGAGTCTTTCTACATACTATGATCAGGCGCAGTCTCACCTCTGCCCGTACTTGCAGACCATTCGAGCCTTTCAGATTCAGCAGAAACGGGAGGAAGCCGCAAGAAGGCACGCCGGATTCTATCGAGGATCCGTTCCCTTGCATCCGCCACGTCACGGCTCCGCCAAAAGCATCGCCGGTTGTGTGCATTCATAGCGGATCCCCACGGAGTCAATAAAGAGAATGTACATGTATGCACGTCGCGCCGCATATGAAAGCCTATGTTTCTCTCGGGATCCCGATTCATTTTAAATACATAAACCTTTTCTTTCAAGTGGGTAGACAGTTGTGTAATCCTACTTTATACATACAGAATGCATGTCTGTCTGAATGTGAATTGAGTAAAAAGGTCTTGTCGTGCCCCCATTTCTGCGGTATGAGCATGACACTGCGCACTATACGATCTGCAGTGATAATCTCCGCGTATGGTCCATGCTGACGCGACGAACGGGAGATGTGATGATAACCGTCGACTGGATCTGGAGCCCGCAGCGGAGTGAACCACTCGATGTAGGCAAGGGGATGTCCATTTGCACCGGATAATGAGAAGGAAGTCGGAATAACACCTTCACTTGAGCGACACGAAGACCTATAGACTTTGTCAGCGCACGAGTCTGAAGACAACCAAAACCAGGGACTCTACCTGCGAGAGAAGTACCTGCCGTCAGGGCATTGTGTTCACCGGTGCGAACGAGAGCGAAATCCAGACGGGCAGGCTCCGCAGATTTCCGATGGAGAACATCTGCAGGCAAGGGAGCTGATGCGCGGACTACGTTGATGGAGTGGCGTCGACCGATCTCAGGAATCTTTGGCAGCTGAAAGCTCATTCGCTTCCAGGTACCGAATGTGTCGAATATGCGGGGAATGTAGCGAGAATTCAAAGAAGCTAAGAATGTGGATAGAGCGGCAAGGAACCGAGACGCGTTGTGACCATCCGGAGAGATGATATGCTCCGCTGGTACAGCACGAGTGGCGGGCCGCTTTGCCATAGATACTAGGCTGCGCGCAACAACGAGAGAATCTTTATGGTGCATCGACGACACGGGTGTTGGCGGCGGGGGCGGCATTGATGGATGGGCCCACTCGAGATATGCGGAGAAGCGAGCAACGGCCTCTTGTCGCTCAAGCCAAATTGTCATCTGATCGACATAGTCTTTGCGATTGCTGGCGCGATATGCATTCTTGGCGTAATCGATGTGGAGTCGTTCAGAAGCCTCGGTATTGAAACCGTCGGCAGTGCCAAAGAGCCGTATCAAGAGTTCGTAATGGTCAAGGGAATGAATTTGGGTATGTTGAAATCCTTTTTACGCCCTTCGAGTGTAATGAATATCTGTTTGTTAGCGTGAAAGGTGTCAAGAGCAAGCCTCATGCTGAGTAGGGTTTCCGACGTGTGTGACTCGAGTGAGGCGTAGTAGGCAAAGTCGATCAGGCCGCCCACTGCGATCACCATTTGCGGGCGAGCTCCGGCCGCAATGAGTCCGAGGAAAACCTTCTCCATCTCCTTGTGCTCTGTACCTGTCCACTGTGACACCGACGATATCCCGTTCTTGAAGTGTCGTATGCCGTGATGGTCAGGCATCGCGCGAAAACGGTTGTCAATCTCGACTTTGCCAATGATCTCCGTACACCAGCTCACCAGATGGTCTTTGAAGACGCCCTTGTGGAGCTGATGGAGGAGATCCGGAGTGAAAGATTGGAAGATGTCCGTATGCGGGAGGTGGGTCCAGAACGGTGGGTACACAGCACGGATGCCGTGCTCGTCGAAGGCGGTGTCTTTTTGGCCGGCTTGCTGGCGTGCCATGAAGAACAGAGATTCCCGTACATCGCGAAGAGGATGTTCTTGGTGGTCTCCACGTTGGTCGGGGCTGACAGTGCAGATCGGGCAACGGTTCTCTTTGCAGCATGACACCAAGCATTGCTCGGGGTAGTCCGCAACGTAGGCCGCGAGAATTGGCCACACGTTGCGAATCATGCCGTCGGCGCAGACCATAGGACGGCCAGTTTTCCTGCTTCGGTGACAGACTGCATGATGACAGCCATGCATTGGTGGAAAAGACGATATTTCGCGAGCGAGCGCGTGTTCTTGTCAAAGCAGTCAAATTTCGGAATGGGCAAGTATCCAATTAATACGGTTGCATGCGCCGAGACCTGACGTCGCGTCTCTTTGCTGATGTTCCCGATAGTAAGGTATACAGGCCAGGCTGAGTTGTCGCCACGAAAGTTGGACAGCATGGTCTTGTCGGAGGAGATAATGAGCGGTGCTATAGTCGCACCCGGAGGAAGTCGTTTCTGGAGGTCCGAACACAAGTGAGTGGTTTATTTTAATTGATTTTATGTACTCGCACCTGTATCTCCCACCACCAGTTTCCCGTCCACATCTCATTCAAAACCTGGTTCCCCTCGTCCACAAACAATTTTTCCGGCGCATATCTCATGCTCTCGCGCAAGGCGGGGTTTCCGATCAGCTCCGCAACGCATTCCACAGGGTCCCTCCACCATAGCTCGTTCTGCTCTCGCCGCATTGTTTGGCCCGTCGGGTCCTTGTCAAGATCGGGTAAATCACCCTTCGTATCCAGGTGTTTGCATTGCCACTTCACACCACCCGGGAGGCTGTCAATTTTATCGAAGAACTCTTTCTTTCCCGTAAACGAGGGACTCGCGCGAGTGCCGATCTAGAGCCAGTCAATTGGATTTTGTGATTTTAGCCAGGATGGGTACTCACAATCGGCAGTTTCAAGAACTCCTCTGTCGCAGTGTGCCCCACATTTTTAATTAACCACTTTGCTAACTGCCATTCATCGTCGTCACGGAACGGCCCAAGAACCATCCCTCCTTTCAAGATCTCCTCGTCCCGAACCTTCTCAAATGTTGTCTTCGCCCTGCCGTATGTAGCGCCGGCCCCGATCGACGGTGGATGGGTCTGTACAAAGCGGGCCCGGGTGTGCATGTCAACTCCAGATTTTGCTGCATGGGGTGCTGCCGGTGGGCAGGCATCTTCGTCGTAGTCCTCGCTTGGAGTTCCAGGCCGCGGCAACTCGGGTAGGGTGATCTCAGCTTCCGGGGGACCGTCTTCCGACATGGCCTGCAGGCCGTCCTCGACGGTGAAATCCGGCCGAAAAGCAGCATGGCTTGGTGACTGGCTGATTTTTCTGTGATGGTGCTTTTTTAGCCTGGCCGCAGATTCGACCTTGCAGACCGGGTCAAGACCCTGGTGGCGTTGCACCAAACTGCCCGTTGCAAAAACCCGCTTGCAGAATGCACAGATAGCCATAGTAAGAGCCAGCAGAATGGTATCAAAACATATTTCAAATTTGTTTCCGTCGCGGCGTCGCCATCACGCTGCACCTGAAACTTTGCAGTTTTTTTTCAATGTCCGATCGGATTGGGTTCCTTCCTCCCGCCATGTCGCACCATCGTCTGGTTTTCCGGACAATCCCAACCGTCCTCTTCCGCCGCGTCGTGCCTCTAAGCTACAGAAGGGCTCCTAAACCACAGTCAGGTGTTATTCACAGTCTTTTCTCATTGACGCCGACATTTACACAGATGCGGACCGCGAGAAGAATCAAGAAAAGGGTCGAAAGGCTTCCGAGACACGCAAAGCAAATCTTGCCGCACGTCTTGACCCTCGGTCGATGCCAGCGAGTGCTGTGCGCCCGCATGTTATCCATCCAGCATACCCAGACACCAGTCATGCTGAGGGGACCTAGGCCTCCGGTACTCCCACAACGGATCCCCCAGACACCATCAATGTCCCGGCTCCCCAGCAGTCGCTCGGCTCATCGCCGTTCCCTTTTGGTCAACCATTTTCCTCAGTCCTATGTCGGCTCACATTCCGGAGTTGCAGCCCATGCAAGCACTATCCCAGAACTACCAACCCCGATATGCCGACTTCGGCTCTGCTGCCCCGGCCGCTATGCCCAATCCTGGCGCGCGAGGATGCTCTCAATCACTTCACCAACATGGTGTCGACGCTGGACGATGCTCAGCTGAGTCAGCTGGCTGCATCGGTGCAGCCGAGCGAATCCGACATGGAACACTTGAGAGCTTACGGTGTGTTCTCAGTCGGATTTTTCTGAATTGGCTCGATGAGGGTTTTCAGCAGCCGCAAGTGGGCCCGCTGCGATTACGGCCATCTCAGAGACTGCACCCCGCACGATGAGGCCCCGGGTTATGACGATGATATCCAAAACGGTATGTGCGCAATATGTGTTGTACCTTTTATGATAATATTCGCACTTCGAAGAGGAGCAGCGTGGAACAACAACGACAACCACAAGAGTTCCGACGAAGTCTCCGACACAGAAAATGACATGCATGGCAATGCCAAAAGCACACTCGAGGTAAATGATCTGTCTTTCGTTCTGGTACTCAAATTGAGTGGCACGCCCGTACTAGGTGACCATGCAGAATGTCAATGTCCGACGCAAGCGGACATGCAGAGGATCCGACGCCGAGAATGTAGTCATTCATACATCATCCTGCGCTCGTCATTAATTGTTTTAGGATGCTTCATCCGAGGCCCCGAAGACCAAGAAGAAGAAGCGTGCAGGCCGTACTCAAAGCTCTCGAAGTATCACCGCAGTGGATCCTCATTGAACGCCAGTCTATCATCAAAGCTGCATATCCATTCGTGCAAAAGTGTGTCACTACCCGCATCCCTTGGCCGGTGACAAGCCCGACCGGTGACCCAACTGCGATGACGACGACTTCCGCGCCATCTTTGACTTCGCGTGGGATGCCGCCCTTGACCGCCTTGGCCTGGATCCGCAGAAGATCGACCGTGCGACGACACAAGAAGATAATCTCGTGAGTGACATTCAAGTGGCAGAGCATCTACTGACCTGTCGTTTTACAGATGCGTGCTCGTATATCCCAGGTCCGCGGGGCACTGATGACAGCCGTCGATACCATGCTCCCCGCGGCTTATGGCTTCATCCGCATTCAAGACATGGAAGATCCCACGCCCGAGGAGACCGAAACGGCGAAGGAGCGCAATCGTCAACTCGTCGACAGCCTATCTGGGACCTTCATGTACACGGTAGAGCTTACTCTCTTCTTGTATGCACTTCTGCATTCACATTTGTAACAGGATCCTAAAGACACGGGAGATATCGCAAAAATGTGCGGCCACACGATCTTCCAAAAACTACTCAATCAGGTCTTCTTTGCAAAGAAGGGCGCCAACTGTCGCAGCCATTACTTCACCGGCGAGGAGCTGCTACCGCTCGAGACTTTCGGTCTGCTCATGGACGCGGTATAGTCTCCCGTTTTTAAAGATCGGCTTCTCGACTGAAAGATCTTGCAGGTAATATGCGGCATTGACAGGTACAAGACTGGGCAACACGAGGTTGTCCCGTTCGACGCCGAAAAATACGGGCGCGAGCATGAGCTGTCCATGACATTCCTCAAGAAATGGGTGGCCGAATACTCCTCAAAAGAGCGTCACCCCGAAGATCTGGCCTCAAAATTGCGTTCGCAGATGCTCACCAAGGCACGGTATGTGTGCCCAATTCACATATGATTGAGTCTCACTGTTTTCTATCCAGCGGCGTATCCAAAAATGCGGCGGAAAAAATCGGCCGCCAGCGCTCAATGTTTCCGATGGATGTATTTTCTCAGTAGCCACATTATATAATACTATACAGTAGCTAGATTGAATCTCCGCTTTAATCCGTGCATTCCCGTCCGTCCGAAACATCCGAAAAGTGTCCGAAGCCATGCATCAATCAATTGTGATGCATGTCGCTGTAGCGCTACATAGTGATATATCGTACGACGACTCTACAGCCCTACCACTATGAGAAGCAATGATAGTTCCAGATAGAACAGGCGGTCTCTACTGTATAGGGGGGATGCCTATGGCTCTATCGCTCTACTGGACACTCCATAGAGCAATATAGTCATGGGTGTTTTCCAGATGTGCGGCCGACATTGGAAGCGATCGGATCGGATGATTCGGATCGGCTGATTTTGTAAGCAGCGCACGAGCGTGCACTGACGTCGACGACTGTCGCCATCCGTCTTCTGAAGCGCAGTACAGAGGTCGTCGCAAGGTCAACACAAAGTCTCCATCGCGATTCGCAGGCGCTGTTCTCGTCACCCTCTTAGCTGCGGCCCGCTGTTGAGTGCGCTGGCGCCGAATCGGATGTGCCAGGAATGCTGCACGGCGGTCGACCGCTGCAGCCTGCCGGTCGCCGCCCTGTATGCCTCGACCCAGAGTTGCCGCCGCCGCCACCAACCAGCCCACTTTACTCACGCTCAAGACTGCGCGCCAACGAGCGGCGGCGGCTGCGCTGGTACTTATTTCCCTTCGCTGCATATCTCTTGACTGCGGAGACGCGGACGGGTCGACGCAAAGAGGACAGTGGTATTTGTGTCGCCGGTTGATATGATGCTCTACACTGACTCAGAAACAGTAACGGATCACCATATTTGGAAATTTGTGCACCTTGCATGCCGCGGCGGTCCCCACGAGACCATGAATACTGCGAAGCTCTCACTTGGCTCCCACGCCCCGGGTTCTATAAACCTTCTTCGGACTGCTTTTCACACTGAGGGTCTCATGAATCAGGCAATGCATCGTCCTCCCACCGTGGCTTCATTCACTGTACACGTAGCAGAGGCATCCCTCTTATAAATTCTAGATCCACACGCCAGCGCGTTTGCACCCCATTCGACATCCCCCATGTCCTTCACGTCGACTGCCCTTATGTCCTCCACGGCTGAAGCTTCTGGACAGTCATCCCTCGCGAGCGCAAGACCCCAATGCTCATTCGAATCATGCGCTCAACCTCCGGCGACGCTTTACCGTACGTTCTGGCATTCCACCTCATCATCAAGAGTTGATGGTTCCAATTGCACAGTATTCACGTTCGTAACGACGGTCATCATTTTGCTCCTGGTAGCCGGGGGTCTCTTGCTGCGCGGCTACATCCTGCGGCGTCGGCAACAAATCGCCATTGCAAACGGGACCTGGGTGCCTCCTGGCCAAAGGACAGAAACCCCGCGCCCGCAGGTGTTCGAGATTTATATTGACGACAGGGACCGGCGGGGTACAGAGCAGTGGTGTTCTATGGAGGTGTGTTGCCAACCATACTACAAGTCTCCGTCGATATCGATCACAGCACGACAGCCACTATCTGTCGCCGGTATACCCCCCGTCTCGGCTTCCCACCCACAAGGGAGGGACAGTATGTCCCTCTTCGTCCGGCTATCTACCGAGAGATGCGACATATCTGGCGTCTGTATAATCCTTTTCGGCCGCCACGTCCCCCTGCTCTGTGGAGAGTACGTTATTCCCTATCCCGGACGCGCGTGTGCGGGTTTCTGCCCTCGTCTCCATGCCACTGCAAAACGGGGACGCAAAAAACTTACCGTATCTTGAATTCGGGGTTGTGGAAGTCGATGTCGCTCACATGCACCGGAAGAGCTCGGACGATACTTAATGGCGTAAGAGGCGGGATTTATGGGAGCAGTTAATCGAATTGAAGGTTCCCTCAGTGACCAGAATACGTTCCTATTCCATGAAATTGTCCCGTGGCCCCGACAGTCTAAAATTTGTCCGGGCACGTATCGGGCAGCCTCTGCCGTCCCCCGCGAGAGTATTCACAACTCCACATTTCCGTCTGTGGAGGTGGAACTGCCTGAACGAGGGCTGCAAGTGGGGAGCTGTGCCGGACTTGACAATCAATTGCCGTCGCAGCCGATGACATCGGCGTTTCCAGCCGGTCTCCGGGATACCCTGTCTGATGCCCGGCTGACTTCGGCTCATGCTGTTGGGCTCTTGGGACCAGAACCAAGCACCGGAGAGCATGCCATGTCACGAAATTGAAATTTTTCAGGGCTATCCAAGTGACATACGGCCCGATCTTTCCTATATCTCTCGCCTCAACATCGTCCTACGACCTGGAGAACAGTAATTCAAGCTGAAACTCCACTGCTCCTCCACCCCCAGCAAATCTGTGTGGCTGCCTCTTTAAGGTTGATTTGTGCCAATGGAACGCGCAACAAGAAGGATTTGAACAGTTCAACTGGGCACATTTGTGATGTTAACTGATCTAGGTGGTCGAAAAGTCACAGACGCCCGCTTTTGGAAGTAAAAGCGACACTGGGAGATCGACAAGTTGCGACTGGTATAAGTAAAGCGATGCTATAGCAATTTGAGCTACTATGGATGACAAGGCGTTTTGAAATGTCGGAGTGAAGGAAACAGCCGAGACTCGGATGATCTATCCATCTTGTGGCAGATGCGACGTAAATGGGCTTCCAGAGTAATATCAGAACAGGCGCGACAACCACAAGGATATAATTTTAGGGCATTGGGATGAAGTTGTTTGTTCCGCCGACGTCGGCTTTGATAAATGCGCCGATTCAGACATCCTCGAATTATCAACCTCCTTCTTCACCATCGAATCTTTGCTGGGCGCAGCAATGTACGCCGGCGGGGCATTGGGGTCGGGAGAGAGGCAGATATCGATGACGCTGCCGCAGAACTGGCGTGCCATGGCCACAAGCCAGGCGCCTTCGGATATCCGCACGATCCGCGGCTCCTGCCGATTAACGTTGGCGACTGTATTGAACGAGATGCGATCCCGTCGTACACCAGCGAGCTCCGCAAATTCTTTTTGGGCTAGGTCGAGTGCCGTCTGGAGAGTATGTGTTGAGCAAAAGTAGGGTATTTGTGGCAGCAGCCGGCCAGAACATGCACCTCGTAGGTAGACGCAGGGCAAACATAAACGAGCCGGTTGGCATACCGGTAGGTAATATAGTCGGGTAGTGAGGGAATAGTGGATTTCATGGTCCCCATGAGAAATGTGTAAAGGAGTGGTCTCTTGATCGCTCCCATGCATGCACATCCGCGTTTTAATATCTACAGCGTCAAGCTCTACAGCCCTAAGGACCTAACCGGGAACAGGATAAATTTAGAGATTTTTTCCAGATCAACTTTCGGCCTCGCACACACTGACTGCAGATACTGACCATGGGCTTACCTAGAGCAGTGTATGTATGTGTTGACCTCGTCCTGGGAGGATGGACTCGGATTTATATGGAGGAGCTCCATGGCGCGCGACGAAATCCAGCATTTATCTTTTATTGGATGCATTTCCACAGAACTTTGCAGTGCAATCCTTTACCACTCTCAATCTTCGAATAAACAGTTTCCCAAGTAAACAGCGAGATTTGGAAAATTTACGGACGAGTGGCGTGTGTGAAGGAAAAAGATAAAATTTTATCTAACTATATCTTGTTGCCGATCAGGGCCCAAGGCTCGGAGTTAAGCGGCAAAAGCTGTCTATCCCGTTCTCAATGACTTGGTGCCTTGGAGACTGGGCTGAGAGCAGCAGGTGTAGGCTCGGTTTGGGCTGTGACAGAGGCCGAGCACAACTTATGTCGCAACTTTTATTTTTCGCCTGATGGGCCATATATGGTTTTTCTACTGCCTATCAGGTTTTGAAGTGCCTTATTCCACCTGAGATTGCCCAATATCATAAAATATGGCGGCCCATAACGTCATAAGCACACCTCAGGTTGGTAGGATGATATATCAACCACCTGTAATTACCGAAGAACCGTGATATATCAATCCCTCTAGTTAGAGAGTGATTTTGATATATCACTTACAAGGTGTCCGAATGCAGTGTGATGCTGCCCATGACAGCTGGCGCAGCATAAACAACTGCCTACACTGCGAGCGACGATGAGGACGATGTATGGTCGTCGTTGTTGGCATCAGATCAAAATCTCACGGATTTGTAATACGCTTTGTAATACACTCGACGTCGTTAGACACGATGAGCTCGACGGCTTCCCAAATGTGCAGTAAAATCGCAGAAAAATACCGGAAAAAATTGGAAGCTTAAGCACATCGAGCGCTACAGGCAGGCCCCAATACTATGGACCTCATACGTAGATCTGCATGTCTGTCGCAGCTTCCCACTGAGAGACTACGCAGCCCGGACTGCACGATAGGGACCGGCACCTCCTCGCCATCCTCACCATCCCCGCCATTCCCATCCCCGTCCTCCCCATCCCCGTCCCCGTCCTCCCCATCCCCATCCTCCCCATCCCCATCCCCGTCCTCCTCGTCACCGCTTCCCTCTGCTCCCTCAGCACTCTTATTCCCGGCGACATGGGGGGCTTGAGCCGCGCGGCAAAGCACGATGTCGGCCCGGCGGGGATGAAGATCGTGATAACCGCCGCCGCCTTTGTGTGCTCCTCTCCGCGGGTTTGTCGGTAGCGGTGGCCGCGCGGAGCTTACCCGCGGCGCTCGACGCGGCGCATACCCTTCCCGAGCGATGCGACGGCCTCCTCGATGTACGCGTAGAACACCTCCTCCGTTGATCCAGACCTCCGTGCTCTTGCATACGCGCCGCGCCGTCAATCAGGGCTGTCACCACCACATACTCCCCCGCCACCAGGGTGACGGCATGCCGCATACGCCAGCCAGGGAAGAGACGGGGACGAGATGGACACGATCCTGAACGCGCAGCGAGACGAGGGTGGGAGGGAATGGCAACAGCATCAGGGAAACCCCCCCCAGAAATTTTGTGATATTTTGTTGCAAAATATCACAAAATACTTGGAATTGTTCGAGTTACACAATTGATCAAAAAATATCTTCTCGGCCAAAAAATTATCATATTTATGTGTACAAATTGCACAGGAGTTGACAACAAGTTCCTTCAGAATGAGCACAATTTCGTTGCCAATATCGTCGATTGTACCTGTTCTTCCGTCGAATCTCAGTCAATACCCGTGTATTTCGAACCTTTTCATTCAATATGTACATACAATAACTACTTCGATACAAAGATGTAGATACAACGATGAGGATGATAAGAAATATATGGTACACACGAGAGACACGGCCTCTTTGCCTGCATCACAATCAGCTGTATGCAAAAGGAGAGGCGAAGGTCAGTGACAGACCATTGACGCATGTGACGCATGTGAACCACGAGAGAAGGGCAAAACTCATACACCCTGCTGTCGAGGCTGAATAGTGTCAGCTTGGGTCAGAAGATGGGAGGGGGCACACACACTTGAGAAGTTGTTGTCAGGTCAACTGTGACAGAGAGGACAAAGAATGAGGCCAGGCTGACAAGTCAAAGACACAGTCAGTTGTGCACAGAGAAAGAGTGCAAGAACACACCGTCAATGTGACAGACGACGATGCTACGGGCACGAGAATGGGTGTTCATGGCGGCAAGCGAGGTGCCCGGGAGGATCCGAGAGCAGCCGAAGAGGGAGATAGACGTGGCACAGGGGCCGCGCCATTGTATATGCGACGGCGATGATAACGGTAATGCCTGGTGGCGCACTGACCCCGCTAGCATCTAAAGATAATGCTGCCGGTGAGCGTGAGTGGTGTTGATGGTGGAAAGAAAAAGTCCAGGGCGTACTGGGTGCGACTGCAACATTGACAGCTCGAGGTGGAGCAGGAAGCGGCTGCGAGGACTCAGATCAGCACCTTCATTGAAAACGAAGATATGAAATCTACCGGCGGTAAGCATCAAACGGGCATTGTGCTTGTCTTGATGGTGTGGCAGAAGGTCACGGGCGGTACGAACGACACCTTGGCTAGGTCAAGGAGTGCCGATGAGTGTTGTACGGAACAGAAATAAGTACGACGCACCCCGCAAAGGTCCAGACATGGGCTGAAAGTCATGCCCGGGTGCGAAGGTCTTGTTAACAACAAGAGGAGAGCGAAAGGCACGAACAGACGGCGGGTAAGGGAAAGAAAGATGGGGGGAAAGAAGAGAATTGTATACCGTTGTTGTGGCAGGATCAAAACGAACCACATTTTTGGGGCTCACGTGGACGCTAACCGTTGTCTGACATCGGACTTGATCGGGCTTGGCAACCGAAAGATTAGGGCCGGCAGCGGTTAATGTGTTACGAACATCATCACAAAGTACAGCTTCTCAAAGAAACAGTGCTAGATGGAGCTTGTCTGAGCTTGTACATAGCTAGAAGGGTGCAATGAACTCATAGCTTATTAGAGGCTGAAATCCCCCTCTGTCTAGTCAGCAATCAATACATTGAAAGGAAATAGTTGTGAGCTCGGAACTCGACCTTATAAGTAACAAAAGTAATCTCCCAGATTGCTGTGAAAAATCTAGCAGATGAGCAGAAAAGTTTGAAGAGATTTCAGCAGGTTTCAGCAAATGTGCAAGTGTCAGAAAAGAATCTGATATTTGGAGGTCAATTTACAGAAAGTTTGATCAAAGTTGCAGAAAATTGTGAAATTTTTCGAGCATTGAAATATTTTAGATCAAATTGTATAAATTATCGCGGGAGGTTTTTCCTGATGAGTGGGCACTGGCGCTGCGCCCTTCATCACTGGCGCTGCGCCCGTCACCACCGGCGCCTGCCATCTCCTCATGCTTGCGTACGCTGCAGCATGCAGGTCTGCAACATGGACGCGCTGGGCGGTGCGCTGTAGGTGATGAACTTGCGGGTGCCCGTTGACGCTCTTATACGAGGGGTGTGAGTGAAGGGGAGGGAGGGCAAGGTGCAAAAAGGAGAGAAAGGATCAAGAAAGGAGACGAAGAGAGGGGAAGAAGGCAAGAAGGGGGGACGGCAAGAAGAAGGGGAAAGGGAAAGGGAGAAACGCACATACGCGGCCCAATCCGACATGATTCAAGCAGCAACGAAGTTGCCCGCACATGCGCCGCCTCTGCGTGTCTCCGGTGCGTTAGCCGATGTACATACACCGTGCACTAGACGCGCAGGGGGCAATGGGTAAGTTGCGTATCCACCATGAATATGAACTTCTCACCGGCCTCCTGCCTGAACCGGCGCTGCACACGCTCCTCTTCGTGCTCAACGAGCACTTTACCGCGATCTTCACAGCATGCATGTTGTCCTCGCGCACGGACTCAGTATGCCCCACAGCCGGTTGTCGGTGGCCCCGAGGTAAGTGGAATGAAGGGTGGTGGTGGTCGGAAAGAGAAGACAGTGCATATACAATGGTAAATCACAGATGGATTCGGATTGTAATGTCAGTTCGCGACTTTTTTGTTGGAACCTTTTAATTCATAGCTCCACTTCAACGGGCTCTATGCTCCTGGATTTTTTTATATGAGGAGAATAGATATGATAGATCTCTAGAAAAAATCTAGAGGCTCTAAATTGAAGCTCTGAATTTTCAAAAAAATCAATACCAACGGCAAAATTGAAAATGCGGGTACTGTTGTCGAATGTCGTCAATGCATCTCTCCCAGACTTTGAGGCCATTCGGAGAAGTAGAAGCGTACGAACTGGACAAAGATATCAGTTAGCGATGAAAATCAGTTCGCGATACAAATTGAGCCGCAGATACATTGCAAGTTCCGAGTCGTCGCAGCTCGAAACGACACTTCCAAAGCCGTACTGCAATTGGAAGCCACTGTATTAATGAGCTATCTAGATACAGGCTATTTTTTCGGTGCTATCGGGTGAGGCCATTCGCCTGCAGACCGCGCAGGGCCGGGAGGCAAGCTGGGTACACTACAGACACACGGGGTCCATCCATGAGTGGATGAGAAATGGTCGGCCGTGGGCGTGTGGGGAAGAATGGGGAGCGAACGAGGCCCGGGTTGAGAGTGTTAATTGAATAATAGATAACGGTGAAAGCGGGCTACTGACACATTTGAATTTTAGGGAACACACCAGATTAGAGGCCCAGCCAGAGCCGAGACAGAAGGATGGCGCCGGAGTTAATGATTCGCGCGAGGTCCATTCGAATATAGGCTGTAAGGCGGGAGGTGAAGGAGGGTGTCGATTGAGTACAAAATATGGGCTGCAACAGGTAGCGGACGCACCTCAAAGCATGTCCCATGAGGTCTATAGCCACGATGCTGAGCAGGAATGGCGAAAAGGGATCCAAAACCCAATATCCACACCCAAAAGTAGCCAGCGACCCTGGGAAAGCCAAACGTCCTACGCATTCCCGAAGCCTCGAGACGCAAATTGGAGCACACAGGTCAATTGCGCCCGATGTTAGTGAATATTATCCTCCAGTTTCAAGGGCAAGGATACAGAGGCGTGCGAGGGGGAGGGGTGCTAGCGGAAGGGAGAAGCAAGAGGCGGTCAAAACAACAATCGCAAATATATTACCCTTTTGGGAAGGCGATCCCGCCTCTCGTGCACGGACCATCAAGCAACACGGCGCTCAGACGACGGGCGGATGGCCGCGCGCGCGCAGTGCAATCAAAAATAGAGCATATCTACCCAAGAAGGATTGCTCGCTGAGGTGATATATCACTGCATCTCAGTCATTACAGAGGTTGATATATGACAGTATGTCGGTGCTTACAGGCCCGTCATATATCAAACTAGCGGTTACGCCTGATAAGCACTAGAAAAATCATATACGGCCATATATATGGCGAAAAATAAAGTTGCGACATACTACTTGAACATCATTTCAGCGCATCGCAATAATACGGCAGGGTACGATGAAAAGCTGTATGTGCATTCCAGACAATCATCTCTGAGGCCTGAGAAAACAAAGACGGGAGAAAATCCTGGAAGGGTAGATTGAACAGAAGAATGTTCATCAAAGACTATAGACGCCCAGGGTTTTTATAAGGCAAGATGAAGACTTTAAGATAGCACAGAGTCAGACGGCTAGTACAGCATCAGTGCACAGATCTGTTGCATGACATTTGCCCCCCGACTAGCCACGTCAGGACTGCCGAGTACGTCTGCGACCGAGCACGCCGTCGGAACTCCTTCAAGGAACGGGTTCATGTATCCAGCAACGTCGCGTGATTGTGTGCGCTACCACGTCGCTGTGGAAATAATCAAGTTCTCGTGGGCTCGAGTGCCGGCGCTGCAATGCAGCCATGGTATTCCTGCGTAGAGCGTACGGTTTCAGGTGCAGCCAAGGTCGAAATGAATTTCGCGATAGGGGGAAGAGAAGTAATTTTTGCGTACCATAGACTGAAATGGCACTTCTGTGATTGAAAAATCCACCTGAGTCTGGGAGTGATTGATCATCGGTCTTGAATCAGCGATAGGACGCGTTGCAAAAACAGCTCTAATTGGAGGATTTTGTGGAAACACTCGAGCCTCTACCACACCTATGCTCGCTTGGCGCGAACCATCGGGGCGGGAATCCAGAACCTACCCGACGTGGTTTCTGGATCCGCATCTGGAACACAGCGAGCAGACATGTCCCGTCGGTGGAGATGCTGTATGTGGATTGCGGGGACACGATGAACCTAAGACACATAGATGTTGCACCACAGCATTAGCGAGTGCTCCAGATTTTTGAACGCACGCCACGGCGAGATATAAGTACGTACTGTCAAAGCTGCAGGGCCAATAGCTCTGCCCTCCGCTTATACGGAATCGCCACCGTCTGTGCACTTGCTCAAGACAAATTCTCGACTGGGGATGCACATGCGGTTTGCACGGCGGCATTGGAGGCCAGCGCATGCACCGAAATTTGAAGACAAGCCTGCATTGCACGCTTGCGAGCCAGCAAAGAACGGACACCGACTAGCTGCCCGCGTGCCTCGAAATGCGGACTTCGTCGGTGGGCTGCCTGAAGCATGATCGGCATCCGTGTACGGCGCATGTTCGGGATCATATCAAAGGGGGGGACGTCAACAAACACACCTGTAGATGATTTCCATCCCATCGCATAACCTCCATTTCGACCTCAGCAGCCGTCTTACTGAGGTCGAGAGATAAGGGGAAATGAGCTGCAGCGGACATGAAAAAACGTATACCTACCGAGTAACAATGGAACTTGAGGTTAAGATGACGCTGGGAACGGTTTTAGTGGCTGTCGCAGGGCCCTCTTCGCTGGCTTGGAAAAAAATCAGCGGCTGCGATTTGAGCGATGGCACCACTGAAAGCAATGAAGGTGTTGACGCGGGATCACTCAGAAATGGATTCTGAGGGAGATCAGGGGCATCCCGAGAGCATTTTCGGCCGCTAAGCAGAAAGTCGTGGGACTCCCTGGGACTCGGGGCAGAGCAAAAAGAGTTTCACGTGGTATCGGAGAGAGCGGATGATTCAATTGATTGATTCCGATCATCACGTCAGCCTGTGCTGAAAATCACGTGCTCGAGTAATTGTCCTTCGGACACCCATCTTCCCTTCCTAACTCTCAAAGTGCCTGACCGCCGTCTTCCGGTATCAGCCCTGTCGGCGTAACTTATGGCTACTCATGGTCAGCAAGAGACTGGCTTTTCTTTTCGCATTGCTCTGTTGTGCTCTGGTGCCTTTCTTTTGCCTTTCTTCATCGCATGGCATGTCTCATTTGAAGGGATTCTTTCACGGATTCAACCGATATATAATATCTGATATTTTTCAAGTTCAACCGAGGACCGACGAAACGACGACCCACATTTTCAAATGTCCGACACTTTGATTGAAAAATGCAACAGTGCAGCAACACATGTGGCAGAAAGTTCACCACATCATCTGGAACTTGCTTTTAGCACAGTAGAACTGGCTGTTCTATGTAGGCCGCATAGGCCGCGTAGAGCATGTAGAATGCGTAAAAATGATAGCCATTCAAACGCTCGGAGATCAGTCCTGAAACAGCTGCCGGTACGCGGCCGCAATGCTCGCTGTCTGATTCCTGATGACCATCAGACAGCGAGCGCCCGATGATATAAAGACTGGAGTTTCGTCTTTTGAGACTTCGTCTCTCTTGCTTCCGCACTATGTACTCCTGGCTCGGACATCTTCCAAGTACTTCTTCGAGCTGTAAACCAAGATCAAGGTCACTCTGCCATCTGGAATCTGTGCTCGGGGCTTTGATTGTGGACCCCACCTCTCCTTCCCTTCTTTGTCGACGCTTGCTGCCGCATTCTGCTAAGGTCAACTGGACAAGTCAAAGTCAACGGGTCAGGCTCTACTTCAACAGGTTTTCCCACTGCTTGGAAGTCTTTCTGTTCGCCACATGTAGTGAATGCCTTGTCTATCCATGCTACCACTTCCCTTTTGTTTATAATACACTATTGTGAATTCCATACAACTTTTTTTTGCCTGCATCAAATGTGCGTGAGACGCGATGCTACCAATGGCAGCCGATTGACATCCGAGCACATCACCACCGGAAATACGGACTGATTTAGCTCGGCTAACCTCAAGCGGTGTTTCTACGCGCTCTACGCGAGTCTACATAGGTCTATATAGAGCGGTTACACCTCAGTAGAGGGCTCAATCATACATGCATACCCGGCATACCCGGCCTACATAGGCCTATGTAGACTGGCCGGGTTTCCAGATGATCATTTAAAAGTTCAACACATCCCCAAAGAGAGCATTTTCTATCCCCGGGAACTCCATTGGGGAAAACTGCCAAGAATATGCTGTGCATCATTAGCACGGCATCACCCACGGCATCGACTTTGTATCTGATGGAGGTTTTGGTCATTGATCGGGCTGAGTTTTTAGCCCCCTTTCAGCTACTAGTCAAATTATTTGGATTAAGCCTTGCGTGGGCGGTTAGAGGCACTGTTAGGTTTGTGTGAAGCTTGCCCCCGGTTTCGGCTGTGAATCGGCAAACTCTGTATCCACTGTGAATGGGCGGTTAGCCTCTGTATCCACAGTGAGTGAACTGGACTGTGTGTGGGACCTTTCCTTGACGAGCTGTGAATGAAGGAAGACTAACCAAGAAAGGAATGTGCTAAGCTTTCCCGGTATGGGTCACTCATTTCTCAAATGTGCTGTTCTTTTTCTGAATGTGCTGTTCTTTTTCTGAATGTGCTGTTCTTTTCAAATGTGTGTGTGTACTTCGTTTTGTACATCCTCAGTTCAACCTTTCGGCGGGAAATAGACCAGCGGCGAGCGCGCATCGTTCCTCATTTTGTCCTCATCTCTCTGGGTGAGTTAGCGCCCGCCTCTTGTCCATTTCCGTTGCTACCCTTCGAAATCAGTGTAAGGCGCAGCAATCGATTATCGAACCAATAATACGCCGCAGGATACCGCCGCTACTTCCGAGCTTCTGTACCACCCTGACGCGGAAAGTGCCGCAAAAGATGCATCGACACAGTGCGTACCGGTATGCTTATGCTTCTCAATTCAGTGTAGTGGGCGTGGCAATGGGGGATTCGGGATTCGGCAAAAGGATATGGGGTTATTCACTGGTCAAAGCAGCACAGCAGGTAAGTAATGCGATGTCATGTCGACCCAAAAGGACATTTTAGCTATCCATGAGCGGAATAGCCTCGGGAGCCATCTAGGACTTCCCAGCACCTCACCAAATATGATGTTTTGAACTCTTCAAAGCTTCTATGCTAACATGCACTACAAACTGTTTTTCAGGCCTTGCCGGACCCCCCGGTCCGGCATTCCCATCCCGATTCCTCCTTGATGCCTAGACTAATAGTCAGCTTTCGTGCCTTTCTGCTTTCTCCTCACTGCGCTAATTCTAGCTGATATATTGGATCGGAAAGGCGCTCATCTGCCCAACCAGCGTTGCGGTGATCCATTTCCCGCCTTACGCGTACCTACTGTTACAGCGGTCCAAACGAGAATAAAATCCACCCAAAAGGAGCGGCATAAAGGCGGGTTGGGCGGGTAAGGTTTGTTCCGTGCCTTGCGGCCGCTGAGGAAGGTTTTCGACCATAGCGGCCGCGTCCGTTGACGTCACCCGGCAACGTCACGAGAGTATGTACGGCACGAGAACCCCTTCTTGGGCACCAGCTATTGGCCAACGGCTCATCCATGGCCGAAAAATCCAATGACACTGGCAAAGGATGTCAGGAGAGATCGTCTGTGCGGCCGCGTCTGTCTAATTTTCGCTGTGCTGTACGGACCAACCAGTGCGTGGTTGTTGATAGCGGGTCGTAAGTAGGATAGCTTCCGAAGGCCGTCAATCACGCCCAAGGAATTTTGCCCGGCTTAAAAAAGTCAGCGCCCACCCAGATTTTATTTCGTTCACCCCGGTTCCAGACTATGCATCGTTGTCTTCAAATTGCAGAAGTCGTTCGGCTGATTTGTGAACAGTGTACTCCGTGAGTTTTCCTCTACCGTTCCCATCTGGTTTAACATACGAAATGTGACAGAAAAACGCTCGCCACCGCCGCTCGAACCTGCCGCACCTGGCGCGACCCCGCTCTTGACGTCCTGTGGCGATCTCAAACCAGTCTCTTGCCGCTTATTAGATGTCTCCCTGCCCATGTGATGAAGCATGAAATTGTGGAGGACAGACGGATTCTTGTGGGTGCCCTCAACTCAATTCGAAGATACATGTGCCTTCACAGCCGTATTTAGCATCTTAAGGAGGCCATTAACCCCGACGATTGGAGCACAGTGCGAAAGTATAATCGCCGCGTCAAGAAGCTCACACTGAAATCCGCCGAGCTGGATGCAGAGTTTTTGCGCGCGATCGAAGTGTCGCTGCTCGGCTCCTTCCTACTACCTGACCTGCACAGTCTCAACTGGAACATCGAAGACGACGGGTTTTTCCCCTTTTGTCGCCTGTTTCTCCCCTCTACCGTTGTCCAGGCAAGCCTGCTGCTACAAGATTGTCCCGCGATTTGTCGTTGCTTTCCGTTCTTCCGCGGTCTCTTCCTCAGTTGACGGATATCCACGTTGACGTCCCCGTTTCTACCTCCAGTATTGGCGTCATATCGGCCGCTTTGTGCTCTTGGAACTTTGTCAAGAAATTGTCCGTCGTTTCTCTCGATGTCGTGGCCCTTCTCCACGTCGCCGGGCTCCCTCATCTCCGAGATTTACGTATAAAGCGTTATATCCCAGCTTCTGGCGCGACTGCGGTACCAACGGGGTCTTTCCCTGCGCTGCGTTGTCTTGCAATTTTAACGGACACCATCCAATCCGCGCTTTCCCTCGTCTGTCGTATATCTTCACCACATCTTCAGAATCTCAGCATCAGCACGTTCAAAGCTTCGGCCGCGATCACATGGGAGCAGCTTCTCGACGCCCTTTCCCGCCTGCCATCGCCGCAGTCTCTGTTGAACCTCTCCTTGGATGAGAGCTGCTGCATTACCGCACCATCCACGCTGGATTGTCCCGGCAAATATATTCTCACCTCGCAGAACGTCCTCCCTCTCCTCCAGCTTCACAACCTTTCTACCCTCCGAATCCGCCCCTTCTTCGGCGTCCAGGTTGACGACGCGGGAATTCACCAGCTAGCAGACGCCCTCCCGCGCCTCCAGACGCTCGATCTGAGCCCCGGGACTGCACCCCCGCGGGACGCGCGCCACCCACCACCGCACGCGCCCTCCTCTACCTCGTCAAGCATTGTTCTGTTTTAAAAACCTTGCATCTGCGCTTCAACGCCGCAGATCCCGGGGCCGTCCCTCTTCACGCGCGTGCACCACGGACGTTTCCGTCGCACCGCCTATCGTATCTCGACGTTGGCGCGTCCCCGATCGGCAGCCCGGCGCGGGTCGCGGTGTTCCTCTCCAGCGTGTTTGCGGAGATTCGAGCGTTTGGCGCTGCGGGCGGGCCCGGGCATGCGGAGCGCAAGTGGCACGAGGCGTCGAGGCTGTTTCGGCTGTTGAGGTCGGTGCGGAGAGAGGAAGCGCGGTATTGGGCTGTGGATGACGAGGACGACGATGGAATATCGGATGACGATTCGGATGAGAAGTCGAGTGACGGCGAGCATACCTATTTAGCCCTCTGAATGAGAGTTTGCAGACCGGTCACTGCAGTCTCCGAGTGCTGGATCCAGATCGTATTCAGTCTCCTTATGAGTAAAACACAAGTTCCATACGTATCGTACGAATTATCTTATAATTACAATGTATGCTCCATAACAAGACTACCTGTGTGCTGGGAGGAATCCTTCCCCGCTTGGTCTGCGACTCGAACCCGCCGTATCGTCTTCGTCCTCCACACCCGCCTTTCGCCATCGTCGAGCAAGGCCTCATCTCTCCAACATCGCAAGCCTTCTGAAACAGACACCAAAACGTGATGGGGAGAAAGCCGCGCTCAAAGATAGCGGCAGCGGCGGCTCGATCCGCGCGATACACGCCCTCATGAGATCAGCGGTGCAAGGTGAGTATACGTACTGTAGCAAGGTATAAGTATAGCTCGTCTCGTGGCAAGGAAAAAAATGTAGAATATCCTACCGTCTGCGCGACTGACGCACAGCTGTTGATAATACCAGTGCCCTGATGCGTGTAGTTCAAGACAGCGTACAGGGACGTCGACCCCGAAGCACCGGTCTTGCGTGGGCACCCTCGCGACATGGAGCGCATTCCATTGCGTCAGGTCGAGATTCAGCTACGACATGTTGCCGGAGAGTGGTTCAACGAGGGTGACCGCGGTGGGGAAATAAGGGTCCCTCTGACTCCCTCATGTGTCGGCAGCGGCGAGCGCGCTCCTAGGTGTCAGGCCTCTGCTCAGAGAGTAAATCAGAGTGAATCTGATAGTTGTTTATCGACTTTTGCAAACATCGGTGAGCCATCTGGCAGCGCACTGGTGACTGGACACGATGAGAAACGGACTGAGGATGTAATGGGCGCGATTACTGCGACTGGACGAAGCTGGGAGCAGACTCCGGAGTCCACGTCTCGAAGATTTCAATCTGCGACTGGCGAAGATTGCCACGCATGATTCATGAAGGAGCGACTGAAAAATTACCGGTACTGTACTATTTCAATCATTTCGAATGTCACGCGTCACAGCCGATTTCTGAAAACCCCGCCAATAATTTTATCTCGATTTATCAGATTTTTGGAGATTTATCGGAAAAATTAAAAAATCACGTGCCATTCGAATTGATTGAAATAGTACAGTAATCTCGGTAATCGATTACCCGCCGGTGTGGCTGGAGGCGGTGATGAAGCCGTTGCTTACGTCTGATTTCGGCTTCTCCCGCTTTCCGCACCTAGTACCCGCACTACAGCCTAAGCTCGAGTCTTTTCTCGCAATCTACGACCCCGTGCTGACCTTTGCCTGGATCTGGCGGTGCGATGACACTCTCAAATAGGTAGTCTCGCACTCAAAGTGCTCTTCCTTGCTCCAAAGAAGCGGCCTTCGTTTCAAGACGCATGCTGGCATTTATCGCAATCCATCGCAGGGGAGGAAGGTCATGTCCGAGGGACGCCTTGCTGACCTCACTGTATGGCGTAGCTATGGTCAACAAACATCTTCCACCTAGTACTTACGTCCCGTGGTCATATAACTACAAAAGCAGGTGCGCGTCGCCCCAGATATCTGATTGTGCTCCACGATATCACCCCTCATGTTGGTGTTACTCAAGCTCGCGATTTACGCTTGCTTGCTGCAGACACGCAGAGCCTGGGCCGCGGCGCCCACTGTCACGCTCGATAACGGAGTCTTTACCGGCATTCACACTACATCCTCGCCGAACACACAAAGCTTCCTTGGAATTCCGTTTGCTGAGCCGCCGTGAGTCCAGTTCTCACTTTATTCAGGTCGGAGAATTCATTCTCGTTATTCCCGGTTTAGAGTCGGACCTCTCCGCTTCAACCTACCTGTGCCAAACGCCCCGTACAACGGATACTTCAACGCCAATGCAACGGCACCAGCTTGTCCCCAGCAAGCCATCGTGCTCCCGGATCTTAGCAGGCTGGTTTCTCTTTTCTTCTCACCAAATAGCGAAATTGAGAATATTGTTCACATTGTGTAGCTTCCCCGAACTAGAGAATATCGTGGATAATATCTTCGGTGTGGCGGGGAACGGAGTCTCCAGACCATCAGAGGACTGTCTCACTATCGACGTTGTCCGACCGGCGGCGGTGACATCAATGGGCAGGTTGCCCGTAGTCGTCGTGCGTGCAGTTTCAACCTATGCCAACGTTTGCAGCTGAGACTTGCTCACGAAGTTCATCTATGGCGGTGCATTTGCATTTGGAAGCACGAGTATCTACGACGGGACTGTCATTGTCGAGCGGTCCATCGCTTTGCGCGAACCGATCATCTGGGTCGCAATGAATTATCGGGTTTCTGGTAAGTCTTGATACATTTTGCTGAATACTTGGAATTCCCCCCTCATACTTCGAAGCGCTAGGCTTCTTGCCCGGCAAAGAAGTGAAGGCTGCTGGAGTCGGTAATCTGGGGCTTCACGATCGTGAGTGTATACCTTCGCTCCTCAGAAACTGATATACATCATCGAGCCCTCAGAGCGCCTGGCCTTACGTTGGGTCCAGAAGTACATTACGGCGTTTGCCGGGGATCCACGGAAGGTCACCATGTACGTACGAAACCCTTGAGTGTCTTAGAATTGATCCGCATACATACATGCAGCTGGGGTGAATCCGCCGGCGCGATATCTGTTTCCCTGCACATGCTCACGAACGGTGGGAACACGGAGGGACTTTTTCGTGCAGCTTTCATGCAGTCGGGAGCACCTTTACCGGTGGGCCCATTAGAAAATGGGCAGAAGCGTATGGGCAACGGATCACGCGGGTGTCCAACTGAAATTAATCACCCACAGATTACGACGCCTTTGTCCAGCAGACGAACTGCTCTAATGCACTCGACACGCTCGCCTGTTTGCGCACCGTGCCCATAGAAATTATCGAGGATGTGCAGAACAAGTCTCCAGGACCAATGTCGTACTCGGTGAATGATTACATTAAAGTCTCTGAGATTCCTTCATTTATGGATAATATGAGATAGTCCTTCCTCGCCTGGCTTCCCCGCACTGATGGAATCTTCCTCACGGACAATCCTCAGAGGCTAATTCAGCAAGGATCAATTGCCAATGTTCCCATTGTCACCGGTTGGGATACAAGACTATGTATGTGTCGTGTCGTCTGCTGATATGAGTTCCCCGAAGGGAATTGCGACGACGAAGGCACATTGTTTTCTCTCTCGACAACTAACCTCACGTATGTATGCTCCCCGATGACCACATTGCATGCTCGAATTGAGGATCGCCAGCAAGGACACGCAATTTCTGCAATGGGTGCAGGAATTTTGGTTCCCCCTCGCTAGTACTGCTCAATTGAGGAATCTCAACACCCGCTACCCAAGCACATTGCCGCAGGGCTCTCCCTTCGACACGGGTTATCTCAATGGGGTAACCCCGCAATACAAGCGTATCGCAGCATACCAAGTAAGCATCCGCGTCTGTGTGTTTTCTCTCCGTCCATGTCCGGAAGACCAAGATGTTACAAGTAACTGATTGATTGGTTCTCAATAGGGAGACATCATATTTGAGGCCCCCCGCCGCTTCTTCCAGAGAGCATTGCCATGGAAGCAGCACCAATGGGGGCTCTGTACGTCACCCGGTGTGATTGTTGCATTTCCTTGAGTTGACCACCACTCTCCAGTGAGTAAACGCAGCAAGGTCTTGCCTTTCGTGGGCTCGGTGAGCATGGGCCTTCACGCCCAGCCATTGTTCTCTAAGTTTCTTCCATCAGTTCCACGGTTCGGACTTGAACCCAGTATACAGCCAGAACTATACAGAATTAAAGGACGCGTTGATTTACTTCACGAACCGCCTTGACCCTAACGGAAGGACTGTGCCGATATGGCCACGGTACAGCACCGCCGCACCGCACATGCTGACACTGCACGATGGAGTCCCTGCGACGACTATCACGCGGGATACGTTCCGCTGGGATGGAATTCGATATCTTACTGACCTCTCGATTGATCTTCCGCTGTGAATTCTACGCAAAAAGCTTTTTTTCTTGAGTCATTCCGCTTGGCTGTCAGCTTCCGCTGTAGACGTTATCATTCTCCGTCTCTACACGTATCGAATTTTCATTTTCATTTTGTGACTTCCGATCGATAGAATTTCTGCGTAGTAAAAGAGAGTAGCCGCATTGTACGCCGTACTGCTGCACTGGATCGGAAGTCGGCAGGCCTTGAGCGACATTTGGATGTCCCTAGCTGAAATAATCCGTCTCAGCATGGATTTTCGCTGATAGCGCAGGGATTTCAACATTGTCAGTGTTTGTACTGTTTGCTCCATCAGTGCTAGTACGTACTGTGCCAGCTTCGGAGCAATGGAGATAGAAAGAGGGCTGGTTTAAGGTATTCTACAACAGCCGACGACCTAATCTGTCACAAAGGTGGACTGTTACAGACGAGAGCGATAGTGAACTGGGGGCGGGGGCTCCACGCAATGCACCTGTTTCGGTCTCAGACCTCCGGAAACAGAGGTCCATTTCGAAGAATCTGGTTGTCGACACCGTCGGCACGAAGATACTATATTCTTTATTGGGGCTCACCTTTGTCGGCGAGGCCATGTTCCGTGTCATATGGAAATGGATCGATGACTGCAGCCTCGGCTCGAAACCTGCCAAAAAATTCTTTTATTCGTGGGCGGGCGTATGGGATTGCGAGCGAGAGAGTGAGGAGGATGACACCCGTGGCCAGAACAATGCAGATAATCGTGAGAAGATGAATTTGCGAGGATACGTTCTTCAGCCCTTTGACCCTCGATTCCCATTGAGAAGGTGCTGGCGGAGGGAGCGAAGAGATAGTAGGAGCGGTTGGAATTGCATCCGTAGAGAATTGTGTGGATATAACTCGAAATTGCAGCGCGTCCACTGTTCTCAAGAAGAGTCTGCGAGTCCGGTGTCAAGTTTTACAGATAAATAGCAGCAGGTGTAGCCACGAACCCGGTGATGACAAGGTAGTAGATGGCATCCATGACTCTTTGGCCAGTGTAGCTCGATCCGCCTTTTATGAGAGGCATTCTGGAACGGCGCGCAAGGCCGCGGGGCACACGTCGTTGACGATCCTGGGATCGGGAAGCGCGGTGCCTTGTGATGAACAAGCGATGAGATACATGAAAGGCGGTGCTTCCAAGATAAGAGATGTTCGAATGTTGACTTCTGACAGATGAGTGAATGTTACCAAGCTACCGAGCCACATACACGCACATCAAAGCTGCATTGCATGAATGGCTCACGCGGAGTAAGCATGCATACAGCGCTGGAAACGTGAAAGCGTGTCAATAACGAGAATGTGCATGATCTCCTACGGAACACGCTCAGAGAACGTCATCTTCCGTCAAACAGGCCTCCAGAACGTCATCCGGATATAACTAGACGGACACCATCAACTTCCCAGCGGTCAGGAATATTTATTTGAGACGGATAACTTCCTCGAATTCAAAAGTCCAAGTTGACCAATCCGACGTTCGTTTGATACTCTTCATGAACTCACACATGCCTGCCGTCATCGACATCGTGGATTCAGTTCTGAGTTCGTAGACAAAAATGAGCGGCACATGTCTCATCAATGCATCACGTGCCATGGTGCGCAACATCGTGACATCATGATCGTCCCCATACCTTTGTCAGCGTCGCGCTGTTCACCCTCGAACAGGTTCCGGGAATTGAGGTTTCTGTGATCATACACATATGCAGTAGGTGGTGTACGTTGACAGGAGGTGAGGCGGGAACCCCGTGCCGGCGGCTTTTGAGAGGCAGCGCGCATCGAATGATGATCCAAACGTGAGGGCCGCAATCGCACATGACGACAATAGACCCACGCACTCGTTCCAGGATGTGCGTGCGTCTGCGACACTGAGAACGACGACGCTGCCATTGAAAGAGGATGGACGTGAAGTGCGAGAACGGCCTCGAGCCGAGCGATCGGCACCCCGCTACTCCAGTGTCCAGACGTCATCAGTGGAATATCCGACGACAGACAGCGAGGTCAAAGATCGCCGAGGAAAGGGGGCGCGGGTGACAACGACAAGGTGAAGAAGAATTTCAGAGACGGAGAATGGATGAAGCGTGATTATAACGTGGCGCATGTTCGCGTATTCAAAAATGAATGAGGCACACAGCGTTGATCCCCCGTCGCCCATCCCACCTTCCAGGCGTTTGTGTTCATTCCCGCTTTACTGAAAGCGCAGCGCGCATTGCACTCTGTAGACAATTCTCAGCGTCAGATATAGAAGAGGGAGGAGTACGAAGGAGACGCACCTGGTAGTGACCCGGAATGCAGGAGAACGTGTATCCGCAACGGGCTTCGTACTGACGCAATAAATCGGAGGCAAGATGAACTCAAGAGACATGAGTCAGTGCCAAAGAATAGGAAGACTTATGATTACCTGAACTCTTCGGCCAAGCGCCTCAGCGGTCGCAATGAAAGTGGCCGGCGCGCATAGAAGCGGATCGAATCGACACTGAGGCAAAGTTAACGACGTGGGAGTTTGAAAGGAGGGACACACACACTAGTGTAGAGCATTCCTACTCCACCTCTCATCCACGAACGCATCACCGTCGCCAGACACGCGCCGACGATAGATATACCGTCGAGATGTCGTTTATGCGAGCAGAGGTAGCCCTTTGAAGACGTAAAAATGACAGGCAAATAGCTTCAAGTATAGGAGACGCACGAAATTCTATGAATGTGCCCATGACGCCAGCGAAGGGTGGTGTATTGTTCTACAAGAAGCCGCTCCAGCGTTGTTTTAGCGCGGTTCGTGTCGCGCATCACAGCTGATTTATGGCCACAACGCTAGCGGGTTTCAACGAGATCTGGGGTGAGTAGCGATGACACTGAGTCAGAGGACATGGGAGTCGGAGACAGAAAGCCTTTGATGCCATCAATTCACCGGAAACAGACTAATTGAGACGCGAAAGTCATCTGAATCTTCTGAGGGTGCATGGCCTATGAGGATTATTGCCGCGACACTGCGCTAACTGTATGGGACTGTACTATGGTCTCTTATCTCTGCGGCGCCGCACGCGGTGTATGTGATATTTGAGGTCAATCGTGAGTTTAAGTATGAGACGCTTTTGGCTCGCAGTGCCTCCCCCTAAGTAATCTTTCCTTGTTCTCGGATCTCGCGCCGAGGCTCTGGATACTGAACTTGATTGCTTCCTGAGCCCGACATCGACGGGCTGATAAGAGTGACACAGCTAACAGCAAGTACGTCGACTCGTCACCGAACAAGGGTTAAGCAACTCCATTGGTTGCAACTTGTTTTCAGAAAACCGATGACGCTGTGGTAGTAAGAACCGCGATTTTACCGCTTATATCCCCCTCACGCTGGGTGTGGCAGCTCCAGTTTCCGTATGTTATCGGCTTCGAAAATAGTTATCGTGACTCTGCATGAATAGGGAACTGGGAGAGAGCGAAATGGAACTCCGTCAAAGCTCATCTCGAAACATTTCGATTCTGTACTGAGTTTTCATCGAAAATTGACTCGAAAATTGTTACAACTGGCATGAGAGTTTAGTCGAAACTGAACCAAAACTACTTCAAAACTGCATCGAAACTAGACCCAGGTAGGTAGGTAGGTAGGTATTTACACGGCACGGATCCAAAGTTGAGTGAAGTTTCAAAGCCATCAGTTTTGTTTGTCTCACCTGATTGCCAAATTGACCATCCCGCGATGCTGCGTTCGATGAAAACGACTCCGGGAGTCGGATTCTTGATGGGAGCATCCAGCGGAGCTTGTCGACGAATGATGCGTGATCTTGCCATGACAGAGGAGTGCGGATGATATGCATGATATGTGTGCCCCTTGACCCGAACCCTCATCCGCACTCCGACATCTTCCTCAAGCTCGCCAACACATCAAGTACCGGATCCGCCTATTTCTTCTCAGCTGATACGGAAAGGAAAAGGTGATGAACGACAATGCTATCGTCATCCCCTAGGTCTAACCAAGGTCTAACTGACATCCACAGAAACGAGCGTGCCGCAATCGAGGCACTTGAGTTATACATTCCAGATCGCTCACCAAGAAGGTCAACTTTATGATAGAAATACATAGAAAGCCAGAATGAGACAAATCCGCACGAAACAGATTTTTCAAAGGTCGATTCAAGCCCGATTCACAAAGGGAAATCGAGTCTCGTAGCCTAGGCACAGGATTTCCGTTTCCGGATAGTGATCAGTTTCGCGCGACTCCGGCGCGAGTTTCCCTCACTCTGATTTATCCCAGTTGCGCTAGTCGCGGCAGCGCCATCTGTACTCTCCGACTCCAGCATGTCATCCACGACCAGTGGGAGCGCGCAAATCAAAGTCTACCACAACTTAATCGCCGGTGGCGCGCAATTTGAGTCAGCTTATGTCGCAACATATTTAGCCAACGACTAGGGAGCAAGACAGGGACTGCATGGACAGCGGCCGGCCTGAAGATGGGACTGCGCGACGGGGAAAGGCGGAGAAGCGTCCCGTGATTCGAACTAACCCGCTTTGAAATTTTCGATTTGGTAGTTGAATCTCAGAGTTGATTAGTTTACTTCTATGCGTGGTTACTGAACCTTGGAAATACAAAATACCAATTCGAGAATCCAGAGATTCAGAAATGTTGAACAGCGGGATTGGGTTGTCTTTGACGGCATGGCTCCAGCAAGCCACAAGCCAGTCGGTCCGGCGACAACGCAGGCCAATCTTAATCTCTCTACCTCATACTCAACCTCAAGCGGTGTACGCATGTCAGTTTCGCGTTCATCAGCGTACTCGCTGATCAATATCCATCTGTAGTATGTACGTAAGAATCTCTGCGTCACCAGTGCCAGGAAAAGGTAGAACCTTGGTGAAATAGGCATGTAACTTAGAGAGAAGCAAGTTTCGCAGAAAGCTGGACAAGGGCAAATGACATGGAATTCCTTGATATTGTACCATTCTGACCGTAAGTTCAAGTAATACGACCTGGGACTGCCTAAGTTCACTTTTGATAAATACATCTTGCACCGAAGAAGCCGGCCGGTGTATCTTGATGGTATCATCAAGTCTTCATTCGGCCTGGGACATTTGCAAAATCAGTTCAGTTCAGGTTGATTTGTGACCAGTACTACTAATGCCGGTGAAATACACATTTGATACAGCGAATCACATATCATATTCATATCCATACCATATTCACTCTACTGGGGCCATATCATATTTTGTAGTGCATCGTATACATATTCAGACTCTGCTGGATAAGTATGAATACAGTACAAATATATTTGAATATATTCCACTGATTTTTTTCTCCAGGCAAGATGTCATTGAATTTGAGCAACATGCAACCAACACATGTTCCGAATGAAGTCAGACTTTGGAGAATTGCAAGGGCAGATGTACTCACTGCTGTCGGGCTCTCAAGACTTCGGCTGCCACATGATTTTGATTGCCGATATACGCATCCAAGCCTATCCGAGCCTACAGAAGTTGCCGACTGGATTCCATCTCCATGTCACTGGATGCGATATAATTAAAACTGTTTGCCGATGGGAAAGGCAGATCGGAGCGTCCCAACAGGGGTGTCCTACCTGCCGGATCAGCAGAATTCAGGCTCCGACTGTAGTTGAATATATTTGAAGATGCTGGCAGCCATAATGTAAGTATCAGATCCATATTGTATCATATGTATTCATATTGCCTCATTTCATAATCAATTGGAGAAGAAGAAAAAAGGCCTCGTATTTGAATATATTAGAAATTTGATTTTTTGTATTGTGTTTCTCGCCTGCACGAACCTGTACGGTCGAAATGGTCACAATATTGATCACGGGGAAGTCCATGCATGGTCCGACTCAGCAGGACGCGGGGAGGTCCGTAACCATGAATTTAGGCCCTGTAGTACTGTATTTCGCGGTGCGGACCCCGGCAATCTACATAAAAACCAAACCCCTCTTCACCGCGGATCCAAGTCTGGAAATTCAAATGGCAAGCTCGACACTCTTGGGACCGGGACTCCACATTCTCACGGAGCGGCGTCGCCGTTCTTTCTTTAACGTGGCGCTGCCTGACTTTGACAGTGGCGACGTCTCTAGTTTGTACATTCGGGAGCCTCTTTCATGCGCGCACACTGAAGTTCGCGCGGAACAAGCGGGAACTTGATTTTATTTCTACTCGCGCAGTTTCAGGTTCCACATTCATCGGAGATCATCCCACTCGGCGGCCCGGCCCTCCTTCGCTCACAAAGACTTCTCCTGTAAAGTGAATTCGTCCATAGCGAGTATAAAAGCAGCGAGTAGTCATACGGAGGTTTCCAATCGTGCTCCCCATGTTGCTATTCGAACTCGCAACTTATGTTTGCCTGTTGCAGGCGCGCAAAGCTTTGGCCGCGCCAACGGTCCAACTCGACGATGGAGTCTTTACCGGCACCACCAGTGCAAACTCTCCGAACTCGCAAATTTTCCACGGGATTCCATTCGCAAAGCCACCGTAAGTCCAGTCCGCCCCTCGCTCAGCTCGAAAGAATTAGTGTCGGTCTAGAGTCGGAGCCCTGCGCTTCCACCTACCTGTGGCCAATGCGCCTTACAGTGGTTCTTATGACGCCAGCGCAACCGCACCAGCTTGCCATCAGCAAGCCATCGTGCTTCCCGATCTAAGCAGGTTAATCCCTGTGTTCTGGTTGGCCTGGCTATGTACTGAAGAGAATACTCCACAGGTTTCCCCAACTTGCCCCAATCCTGGGTTCTCTCTTCCCGAGTGTAGCGGGAAATGAAAACGAGGATTGTCTCACTATCGACGTTGTCAGACCGGCGACGGTGACATCAATGTCTAGCTTGCCTGTAGTCGTCGTACGTGCATGTTCCAAGTATTCCGACGTTTTCAGCTGCGAACTTGATCATGAAGTTTATCTACGGAGGTGGATTCGCCTTTGGAAGCACCAGTATGTACGATGGGACTACCGTCGTGGAGCGGTCCATCGCTTTGGGTGAACCGATCATCTATGCTGCGATAAACTATCGGGTTTCTGGTGGGTCTTGCTCCGTATTGTCGAAGATCCATGGAACTGACCTATGCATACTTGAAGCACTAGGCTTTTTGCCCGGTAAAGAGGTCAAGGACGCTGGAGTCGGTAATCTGGGACTTCAAGATCGTAAGTGAAGAATTTCGCTCGGTAGAAAGCGGTTTCACATGACTCAACTTCCGAGCGCTCAGAGCGCCTGGCCTTACGTTGGGTCCAGAAGTATATCTCGGCGTTCGGTGGGGATCCAAGCAAAGTCACCATGTACGAGCCCGTTCTTTTAAAAGTAGAATTAATTCGACTAAATACACCCAGCTGGGGGGAATCCTCGGGCGCGATATCTGTTTCCCTGCAGATGCTTACAAACGGTGGGAACACGGAGGGACTGTTTCGTGCAGCCTTCATGCAGTCGGGATCTCCCATACCGGTGGGCCCAATAGAAAACGGGCAGAAGTGTATGCTCAGTGGTATTACGCGAGTGTTCAACTGAAATTGATGCTAATTAACAGATTACGACGCATTTGTCCAGCAGACAAACTGCTCCAATGCAGTGGACACGCTCGCCTGTTTGCGCACTGTGCCTATAGAAATTATCGAGGATGTGCAGAACAAGTCTCCAGGACCCAATGTCGTACTCGGTGGAATGATTACATTAAAGTCTCTGAGATTCGTACATTTATTGACAGTATGAGATAGTCCTTGGCCCTTGCATGGCTTCCCCGCACCGATGGGGTGTTTTTGATCGATAATCCTCAAAGCCTCGTTCAACATGGATCCATTGCCAATGTTCCCATTGTCACCGGTCAGGATACAAGACTATGTATGTGTCTTCTGCTGATATGAGTTCCTCGAAGGAGACTGCGACGACGAAGGCACACTGTTTTCTCTCTCAACCACCAACCTCACGTACGTATACTCAACAATATGACAACACTGCATGCTCAAATTGAGGATCGCCAGCACGGACGTGCAATTTCTGCAATGGGTGCAGGAATTTTGGTATCCTGACGCCAATATAGCTCAATTGGAGACTCTCAACACTCTCTACCCGAGCACTTTGCCACAGGGCTCACCCTTCGACACGGGTAATCGCAACGGGATAACCCCGCAGTACAAACGTATTGCAGCGTATCAAGTACGTTGTCGTTTTTCTCTTCGAATCCACTTCCAGAAACAAGACAGCTGATCAACCGGCCCTCGACAGGGAGATGTGACATTCGAGGCTCCCCGCCGCTTTTTCCAGAAAGCATTGTCCGGGAGGCAGAATCTGTGGGGGTTCCGTACGTCACTCGGTGCGCTTCTCACGATTCCTTGAATAACATCCACCCTGCAGTGAGCAAACGCCGGAAATCCCTTCTTGATCTGGGCTCGGTGAGCGTGTGCCCCCTGACCAGACAATTGGTCTCTTATTTGCTCCAACCAGTATCATGGTTCAGATTTGAACCCGGTGTACAGCCAGAACTATACGGAGCTGAAGGACGCCCTGATTTACTTCACGAACAACCTGGATCCTAACGGAAACACCGTTCCGAAATGGCCACAGTACAGAACCGGAGCGCCATACATGTTGACACTCTACGATGGGATACCTGCGACGAATATCACGCAGGATACGTTCCGCAGGGATGGAATCCAATTTCTGACCTCCCTCGCTTTCGAGTTCCCTTTGTGAGTTCTAAGGAGCGACAAGGCTCCTATTATTACCTGTACCTTTTTTTCCAATTCATACTGCTCGTTCGTGAACTACGGCGGTAGACAATATCATAGTCTTTGATATCTAGATAAACTTGAATTTTTGACATCATGAAGATTTCCGCAATACAATGAAAGTCGCTGAAGTGTCAGAACTCATCGCTAAGTAACTCGCTTCTTTCGAGAGGTGGTTCAATCAGCTTTGGGACTTCGTGCATTGAAAAGCGTCACACGCGCTTCCTCGAACGGGCTTCCAGATCGTCATCCGGGTACAACTAAACGGACGCCGTCAACACCCGAGTGAATAGGACGCTGGAAATGATTACCTTCCCCGGATTCATCAGCCCCAGCGGATCTAGCGAGCGTTTGATGCTTTTCATGAGCGCCACGGTGCCTGCGCCGAGCTCCTCCACCAGGAACTCGCGCTTACCGATCCCCACGCCATGCTCGCCCGTGCCTGCCGTCATCATGTAGTCAGTACGTAGACAAAATAGGTGGGAAAATAAGCACAGGTCCCATCGAGTGCAATGGCGCGCAACACCATCCTGTGAACAACGCCTTTGACAGCCTCAAGCTCCTCATCTTCGAACAGGATCTGAGAATGGAAGTTCCCATCCCCTACGTGGCCGACCATGGTGTATGTCAACCCCACGCGCTCCAGATCCTCCTTCGTCTCAAGGACGAGCTCGGGTAGTTTCGATACCGGGACACTATATTTCATCGTTCCAGAGATCTGACAGCGAACCCAAGGGCGTACCAGACATCGGTCGCTAACGACTTGGCGCCATCTCTGAGCGCCAGCCCACGAAATGGGCATTCTTGCGATCCTGCCAGATCTCATGCGCCTGTGACTCGCTCTTCGCGAGCCGGAACTGCGCTCCGCCGTGCCGTGCGCAGATATCTGCCGTGATGCGCGCAATTTCTGCGAGTGTTGCCGGCGAATGACCTTGGAATTTGAAGAATAGGCCGTCAGATTCGACGTACTTGTGGCTGGAAGCCCCTATTCACGGGGTTCACTTCGTGCGTTGTCCGCAAAACGGAGATGGCACCATACCGTATTTGTGGTAGCAGCCAAAAACTTGTCGTCTACCATTCGACACATTCTTTTTGTTCTCTTTCAGGGCTGATTGTTGGTGGTGTGCGGAGAAACAACGCACGAATGCCAGCAGCGATCCCGGATCGAAGAATCTCGATAGACGCCGCGACAGCGCACTTACATTAGGGAACTGGACACTGGCTACGGAGGTCGGAAGAACGGGTGCCAGGCGCAGAGTAGCTATCCGCAGAGTGAGCCCAGAGGTACGGCGTGTGATTCATAACCATACATACCCTCCGTGATGATCCCAAGCGTGCCCTCCTGTACCAGCATTCAGCGCACCTTCGATCTGACAGAAAAACATGACGGGCACTCACCGAACCGATGAAGAGTTTCGTTGTGTCAAAGCCGGTTGAGGATTTGCGCGACCGGCGATGCGTTTTGATAACCTCCCCATTGGGCAACACAACAGTGAGGTTCAAAAACCACTCGCCCTTGGCGGTACCGTATCGTACGGCATTTGCTGCGGGCAAATGATCTGTGAGTATGCTCGGTTTGAGAAGGGAGCCGCACTTCCGGAGCATCCAGTACTCGCAATCCCACCTATAGTTGCGGACGGTGCTGGATCGATCTTCCCTTCGTGAGTTATGAATGCTAATGAGATGTGAAAACCAACGCACCGGAAAAAACAGCGGGATCCCTCGAATAGAATGTATGGAGAAAGTGTCCACACCAGAAAGAACGACCAAATACCTTGGTTTTGAAGAGTCTCGTTGAGCTCCATCCAGCCGAGACCCGGCTGAACAACGACGTCCGCATCGGCCTCTGCATATTCAGTCAGCTGTCAGACCACTGAGTCACACTTAAGATTGCACCATTTATAGCCAGAATTTTGTTCATGCTCGTCATATCGACGCAGATGCCGCCTCCGGGATGCCCAATGAAGTGCCCTTCAAGAGCAGTCGCGCCGGAGTAAGGCTGAGACGAACGTGAAAGATGGCTTGCATAGATTGCTCGGGCAATCACCTACTACTAGGGGCATCCTGTATTTATTGGCAATTTTGACGATCTCAACCACATCCTCCGTGGACTCTGAAAATGCCGTGAAGGTTTGCAAATGAGGAGCGTCTGACCTTGTACCTGGATAGACGACGACGCTGTGGTCCACACCTAAGTCACGGCAATGTGAAATCGCACCACACTGAGCAAAGGAGGTGGCAGACCAGTGTGATATGAATTCATCGACAAACCGTGGACTTTGACGTCGTCGGGGTCCTTGGATACTATGCTCGAACGTGAGGCAAAGACTTTGCGTAGATCCTCGATGCCTGCGCTGAAGTCCTTTTCCGTCCCATACTTGACCTCCAGTGCCTTTTCGGGATTCGTCCCCTGGGAAAATTGCGAGCTCGCGAGGCAACCGAGGACGATACCAACGCCCATGCCAGTCAACAGAGACGGCTGTCTAAACGCAGGTCTGGGCTGAGGAGAGCTGCTGTAGTGCTTGATCCGCTGGATGGAGGCGCTGCGGCGGACTGCTCGGAGGAGTTGTGGGCGTAGGAGAGAAGCCATGACCGTTGACGCGTACGCGATCGTTGCGCGTGATCGGAGTCTCGGGCCGCGGCCCGATCATTTATAGCTCCGCTTCAATCGAGGCCACGTCAATTTTCAAATCTCCCTGTTTAGTAGCGGTGATGGGATCAATTTGCAGCCAGTGTTTCAGAACCAGCGCGGCTCCGAGTCCACAGAGTGACTTGATATCATTCCCTCATGAATTCACCCCAAACCCTCGCAGGGAAACTCGCCAGCCTCTCCGGGTACGGTGCAAGCTCATCCGGCCCCGATATCGCGCAAGCGCAATACCGGGTCGACGTCGTCAGCAAGTGGGCGCCGTATATAAAAGCCGGCGCGCATGTACTCGAGATCGGATGCGGGCAGGGTGACACCACCCTCGTGCTAGCTGAAGCTGTGGGCGAGTCCGGACACGTCGACGCTTTGGACCCGGGACCCCTCGACTACGGTTCGTATCCACTTTCCTGAAAAAACAAAGGCCCTCATTCTCAATCTTATCGATGACAGGTTCGCCAAAAACACTCGGCCAAGCCCAGCAGACTGTCTCCTCCGGCCCCCTCGGCGCACGCATATCCTGGATCAACAATTCTCTGCTCGCTTTCCTCTCCGACGCTGCGCACCCCCCTCGCCGATGGGACGCCGCAATCCTCTCACACAGCCTGTGGTACTTCGCCTCTCCCTCCCTCGTCACCTCCACCTTCCGCGCCCTCGCGAAGCACACAAAGTACATCTGCGTCGCAGAGTGGAGCCTCGAGTGCCCCCCTTCTCGGCCCGGTGCCATGACGCACGTCCTCGCGGTGCTAGCACAAGGCGCGCTGGAGTGCCGCAAACCCACCTCGAAATCCAACATCCGCACCCTCCTCTCTCCCGCACAGATCAAGAACCTCGCGCACGACGTGGGCCTCACCCTCGCCCTAGAGGCACGTGCAGTCCCCGGCCCAGAAGTGTTCGACGGGCGCTGGGAAACAGCGCACGTTCTGGGCGCGGAGTTCGCGCGGGAGGTGGAGGAGTTCGTGAAAGATGAGCAGGAGAGGGGGCTCGTGTACGCGATGCGGGATGCGGTACGTGCGAGTGTGGACAGTTTGGAGGGCGGGAGGCAGGGTGTGCGGAGTATGGATGGGTGGGTGGCGGTGTTTGAGTCAAAGGTTGTGGAGGACGAAGCGTGATACGAGAGGTGTGGAATAGAAAGCAAGCATAACTTATGCCGCGACTCGGACATTGCCCCCGCGACAACTCAGCTTAGATCGAAAGATCTGTCAAGTGTGTTTAGAGAACTGTTTCAATCAGCAAGGAGCTTTGGCAGACCAGTGGTAGTACTTCTGGTCTCGTTAAATGAGTCGAAGTTTTACTAGTTCGACTTCCGAACGCCCTGAGATGGAGTGGTATTTGTCGAACGCTTCAAATGCGAAACCGTTTGGTGCTCTATATATCCCTTCAATTCTTAAACCGGCGCTTGAATTGTACGATGGCAAGCTCTTTGGTTGAACCCAACGCTCAAAAACGCTCAAAAAAAAAAAAAACTTGCAACAAATGCAAACAAATGAGGAGCCCCGAAATCAGCGATTGATGGCATCATTTTTTCTCATGTCGTCTCGTCGATGTCGATAGCGCTCGGACATATGACAGGAGCAATGTTTCCTGGTTCCTGCCGCAGTGCCGCCTGGCCCAGTAAAGGTCCCGAGAAGAGAGGTGTCTGCCCGTCCATCTAACTTGTGCAATGCTACTCGAAGCGCTAGATCCTTTGCGCTATCTTTTCCACATCTCAGCCTCTTACCATCGTGAAGACTCAGCAGCTAGGATATCCTGTACGTGGCATGCATCATATGTATTATTTCTTCCCCTCCGCAGATCATCCGCACAGGGCGAAGAAGTACACCACGTCGCAAATTCTCCACCGACGTGCTGGTCCTGGTCCCTGAATGAATGTGGAGCGTGTCTTAACTTGCAAGCATCAACGGCGCCGTATCCCCCCTGCTCAAAGTATATAGCGCAGTGCTTCCGAGTAGGCAACCTGTTGCTTCGCTTTCTTGCTCACCGTGATTTTTTATATTTCTTGTTTCTTCTACCCCCCGGCCGCTTCATTATTCTTCTCATGGTACGTGGCTTGCGCAGCATGATTAAAGACAAGAATCTCATTCGCGCTGTCTAGCCTGCTTCTGTGACTCCAGCGTCTATCGTCGACTCTACCTCTGGCGTTTCGCAGCGGTAAGAACCTTTTGTATTGATATCTTGTTGGCTTGACACACCAGATCCAGAACCTCCCATGCAACTACGAATGCGGAGCTGACCTCTACGAACATTCTCCCTCCAATTTCCGCTCTCGCTCCGTCATCCTCAGTGATATATCCAAACCAGGTGCGATATCAGATACTTATCATTGGAAATGGCGCTCAGCTCCCCCTTTGTCACAGATGCCATCCCCTCCGCCCGCAGCGACAGGGACTCGTAGCCCCAACAGGGTCGCGCTCATCGCAGCACCTACGGCGTCCGCTAGTGCCATCATTCTACTCTTTCTCGCACTCTTTTTGTATCGGCGGCGCCGTTCTGCGAAAGCGGTGACAAAGGTTCACCCCTTCCTCGGCCGGCGCTCGAATAGCGACGACACCGAGACTGCGTGGAAACACTGCGCGACCTCGGCGCCTCCCTCGCCCATGTACCGCACATACCCTGTCGCTCTCACCGTCGAACAAACGCAGACGCGTGCGAGCGCCGGAAGCAGCTTTGTGTGCGCCGATATAAGCACAAAGCCGCCGCATTACAACTACTTTAATCCCTCGCGCGCATCCGGCCCTGGCGAGCGTAACAACGAACTCTGGGAGGATGCGCATTGCGAGGTCGTGCCTGTGGTCGCCGAGGATCTCACCCCACCCTCGTCTGCGCCGACTCTGCTCCTGCGCGCGCACTCAAACGCTTCCACTATCTCGTCTCTGTACTCCCGCGAGAGTATGCCACCAGATGTTGACTCGCCAGCACCGGACGACTTCGGCTGTGGAGCGCTGCCGGGCGCAGTGGTTGTTTCCGATATTGCGATACAGAAGTTCGCTTCGCATACGCCGAGAACGCCTCGGAACTTCTTCTAGACGACAGAACACATAGACAGCCAGTTGGTCACGCCATACACGATTCTTGAATCTCGATATGTACGCAAGCACATTCTTTCTTTCCGTGTATTTAGTCATTGTGAGCATACACTGTACCTAGACACTGTTCACTACGCCGAATTATCCCTGTACTTTTATGTATGTGTCAGTGTAAATGTAATGCTATATGGGTCAGGTTACATTTGGGTTACATTCGTGGAATCGTGGTCGATTTTAAGTATGTCAGATGTGGACGGTACATGGCGGCATCTGTTTTCAAGCAGCACAGTGATGTATGTGGTGCTCGAACTGTACTGTTTCGATCCAAAATTCGGTGCCAGGTGACGGAGGCCTCTGAAATGAAGTACACTCCGGGCCGTCCGTGCCGAGAGCTGATCAGTTACGAAAGCCGCACCGGCCTTCGACAACATCAACAAGCCGCGTGCGGATCCCTGACGGAACGATGTTACCCCGGGGCCCGCGTCTCGTTCAACTTGGAACGGAATCCGGAAGAGAACACTGAATGACATTTTTGCATCCTTGTCCTTCGGTGGATTGCTCTCGAGCCAACAGACGGTATACTTAATGTACATGTGCTACATGGATGGAAACAGTAACACAGACGTTCTTGTGTGTGGTGATATCTCTTATCTGTCATTGACGAAATGTGCCAGCGGTGTTTAGAACATTGAGACTGACAGTCATCGGCTTTGATCGATTTTTGATCACGGATCACCTCCGCCAAATCTATGCAAACAGCAGGATGCGGTATCTGATGTAAGTATCAAATTAGTGATCATCCGCCCCCAGCGTCCCCCACTTGACCATCCGTGATACTCCCCCCATCGACTCCACCCGCCGCCTCGCAAGAATGGAGACGGTCGAAGTAGCCGTTCCAACGAGTCCCACGGCCTCGGACTGTATGAATGCGTCGATGAATATGGGATACCTGCGCTCATTGTGTCCACTGTCAGCCAGCACCAAGTAGGGAGGAAAATGCTAACCAAGGTCCATATTGCTCGATGGTCCGCGAGTGATCCACGCGCAGCCACCCTAGCTTTTTCACATCATTCCACCACACCGCGTCGTTCTCGTCGCTGGTGACAATGACGTGCTGGATGCGCATGCCCGTGCGTTTCAGAATCTCCGCCTTCACCTCTTCGACCCGACGTGCGTACGCCGAGAGTGGGGCGAAGCACTGATTCAGGGGTGTATGATATGTGATGCTGCACCAGATAGAGAAATCTCCGCGGCGGACGTGCAACGCCACATACTGACCAGAGAAGTCAGTAGCCATATACGAGAGACAGAAACCCGGACGCACCGGCGGAATCGGCTCCTTCTCCCCCACGCCCAATGCATCCTTGATGTATCTAGCCCCCACATCCCGCACTGCATGTGTCCACTGCATGTGTCTGCCGACGGCGTGCCATGCGGGTGCCCGCTCCTCCTCGTCCTCCAAGTTCTGGATTCCCCAATACAAGCTGTTGCAGCACGAGAGGTGATCGTCTGGGGGAATCGTAGTTTGATGTGCTGGAGACGGCTTCATGGGGAGGGTCTTCCAGTGAGAGAAGGCCATGAGCGAGGCGACGGACCAGAGGAGCGTGCTGGGGTCTTCGCCACCATCGCCTGCAGAACGCACCCAGGCCGGCGCAAGGGTGTATGAGATGTCTGTGGGAGCGGTAGTCAGGCGCGCAACGGTAAGTCCTCTGAGTCCAGCTGCTACGCACCAAGCTTCAGGTCCACGGGCGGTTCGAGATATAGCTGATCGGGACCCCATCGCTTGTCCTGGATATCCCAGCACCCGAGGTCCTCCAACGTCTCACTCGCTTGATCCTGTGGTCACTGGTCAATGAGGGTTGATACAGTGTCAAGGGAGAGTAACACTTGTACCTTGACCTCCTTCCATTCAAGTATCGGCATTCCCAACGTCTTGGAGAGCGACGAAACATTGAAGACTTCGCCAAAATCGAGATGAGATGTGTTTACGCCGCTTATATGCACGGGTCGGAAGCGCGGGAGGATGGGGACACGACGGGTGAGCTGCGCAATGTAGATCATATTCATCTGAGAGGGCGGTGAGCGAGGACAGTACAGATCTAGGGAGTTCTGGGGGAAACAACACGCACGTATTCGATGACCTGGTTCGCTGAATGCATAGCGTCAATTTGAGGACTCTACGGAAAGCGAAGAGAGATGCCGCTCACACCATCCGTTCGCTGGCCAGGTCGTGATGTACTTCATGTCCGATAGAAGGTTATCTGCGGGGTCATGCTTTGTATACCGAAGGGTCGGGGACTAATGCTCGTACCTCGGAAAGCGCTCGTCGGCATCTCACTGACTAGCAGTGGCCGCCCCACAATCAAGTCGGCGCCGTTCTCATACACGACGTATGGTGGGGGCTGATGTTCAGAATCTACTGGCGCCAATTGAAGGCTGGATAGTAGCCCATCGCTGCGGTCTCGCCTCCAGAACCAGGAGCCCAGAAGGATGACGGATAGCACAGCAAGAGCGAGGAAAACAAATATCAGGAGGCGACTGCGGGAGTGGTTCTTGCCGATAATAAAATCCATTGCGTCCAAGGCACTGGTTGCTTACGGTTGGGGGACGACGGGAAAGGTAAGTAAGAAAAATGCGGTGCGATCCAGACGGACAATGTTTCCTCATTTCTTGAAACTTGTTTGGTCTCGGTCGTGGCCCGTGGATTTCCACCCCGGCTATCTGCTTCCGTTCAGTTTCGCGCAGTGCGCAACCTTTCGATCGCACAGGTCGATCGGAATAGTTTAGGAGACACACCTACCATCCAGCACGCAGAAAATTGGATAATCGGGCGGACATCCGGTGACTCGGTGTCCTTGCTTCGTACTCATTCTCAATTTCGTTGCTTCCATCCAAAGATCTCCTCGAACATCGGAAAGGCATTGGGCAAATACCCGACGGAGAAAAAGCATAACTGAACATCTGCTGTGGGACTGAACCGAAAATCATGTTCACCCCATCGGCCCGTCGGAGCAAGTTTGTATTGGCTGATGAACGTGGGGAATGACTGTAACTAATTAGCCATAACCCTGGAAGCCCACTGCTTACATTTCAGGGAATAATTGCAACTGTCATTTCGTCTTACAAGAGAATTTCGCCTTCCATAGCGGATAGCATGAGTCATGTTTGGAGACTGGAGCTCAGAATAGCTCACAATCGGAGGTCGAAGACCGCGGTGAGACAGAATACGACATTACCGAGTTAGTTCCCTGGACGAACTACTGGACGTTGGCGCTTAGCTATTGCATGACGCGCACTTCGATTTGAGGCACCAAAATCGCAAGAAGGCATATCAGTTTCCAACCCGTAAGAAAGCGGACGCTTCACACACACACACACACACATCTCGGATGGACTCGCTCAAACAGGGCTAGCCCACGTTTCCAGTACGCAGAGAAACCCAACCAAGACTAAGGGTTATTTCATGGATTCGGCACCTCGCAAACTGCCTTGCCAGTGTCATCTTGAACCAAACACGACGCGGATGGTCAGATGGGATCTTGACAAAAGAGGCGCACGCACCAGTGAATAAGCGGATCCTCTTTCGGAAGCCGGCAGCAAATATGATTTTTGACTCTTGAGACGAGGGGGATCCCGTAAATACTGTATCCTGTGTGTACGCATGCGAGAGACGGACTCAAATCAGCTCTCGCCATATAGACGACGGGAATCCGAATGTGCGATCAATGCATACAGGAGAGATTCATTTTCTGCATACCACGTGATGATGGGAGCAAGAAGAAAGGTCGTTGACCCCGCACTTCTCGGAGCAAAGGCGAACTTGTTCAGCTCACGCGGAACGCCCAGATCAGAATTTAAAGGAAGTATAGACCGTTGTAGTAAAGTCGCCCGCGAGCCGTGTCTGATGTGCGAAATTTTCGAAAAATTCCAGTTGAGGGAGGAGAGGAAAATAGGAAAAGAGAGCGAGACTTCAACATCCCGTTCTCGGGTTCATCCTGGCCCCGTTCTTAGGGCTCGTACACTCGCGAAATACGTACTCGTGAGATTGCCGGAGGGAATGGCAAACTTGAATTACAGGTTTTCGATGATGGATACCGTCTCTGACGAATCCTAGTTCGGCAGATCCCAAACTGTGGCCCGGTGACTTTTTATCCGGAGAAAAAACGATCGGACAGTCCCTAGTTTTCAAGTTAGGATCTTTTTTTAACTTACAGCCGCCGCTCATCAACGCTTCGACAAGGCCTCAATTTCACGCCATATTTTTCTTCACGACTCCTGGTTCGAGTCGAGGCTGGTCAGAGACCCGTATTACCCCTTCCCGAGGTTATCAAGGATTAGCTTTAGCGAAGATAGACTGTGTGACGGTCTGGAAGAGATGTCAGGCTAGGTGCATTTTGAGCGATTTCAACGTACGTGGTTCATGCAGGCAAACTGGAATAGCACTGTATCCCCCGACTGAGCCGTTATATTGGGCGACGCGAAGGTGAGCTGGTGAATTCAAGAGGCAAATTTATATTGAGAATTGGTTGGAGCATACCGAGTTATTCGGCTCAGCTTGTTCTTTGGTCGACGCCCTAGCAGGAGAGGCGACTGTGTCACCCCTGGAGGACGAGGCAGAAGCCTCAGCTTTGGCCTGGAACGCAGCAAACGATTCGTTGGAGTGCGGGTCCGTGTTGATGGCGAAGACCATTCCCTTCTGGCAGTCGCTGCATTGATAGGTCAAATGCCATTTTGAACTGCGATGCGAGAATGGGGCGTACGCTGTGTGAGCGGAGAAGAAGAAAAGTGGCTCAGATGCATTTTCGAGTGAGAAGATGAATTTGGGGAACTCTGTCGCGTCGGGTGCGACTGGGCGGAACCCCGAGTTGACGCCTTCTGTCAGAGGCGTGCAGGGTTCACCGAAGCTGGACTGCGTCACCGACTGATCGACGGTTGAGTTAGTGTCAGAATTTGATTCGGTGCAACGGACGTGGTTCTTGGTCTCGAAGAGGAAGGTTATCGCATCTCCGGGATGTGCTGTTATGTTCGGAGGCGAAAACCTCAGCTAGCAGTAGAAGGATAATCTGAGTACATAATATGAATGGGGGCTAATGCTGACACACCTGGTTATCAGCCGCCACTCTGACGAGAATCTGCGCTGCTCGAGCCACCAAAGCCGGCGCCAGAAGCATCATTACACGCATGAGGGACATTGTTTCGAAGAAGTCCAAGGTTCGGAGAAAAGCGAAAGAATCCGGGAGCGGGGAGACTGAGGAAAGAACTTGAAGTCAGCAAGGAGTCCCTGTGGAACGCTCGAGGTGGAAATACGCACTCAGCTCGAGAATGAAGGGAAAGAGGAACCGGGTTAGGGGGAGGCAATGAATGAGCAGTAGAGACCACACGGATTGTCGTAATGTTGGGGGGCGTATATGCAAGCGAGCCTGCTCGACCTGTATTTGTACATCACAGAGAACAACGTATTTACTAGTGGAAGATAGCGTCCGAGTGCGCAGTTCGGATCCCCACCGAGGCGCACAGCATTACGGGGTACCCGAGGTTGGCTCATGTGATTTATGTTTCCAGATCTTGTATTATCTCAGGCTTGGCGCCCGGGCCGGCAAAGATCAGTGATGATTGATGCGATCGATGATCACCACATCACTCTAACCCTGACCTTGGAACCTTGAACATCGATATCTTCACCGTCGCGACCGTCGATTGGTCGTCCATCGTTCCTCCTTTCGCGGGGAAGCATGTCGCTCCATTTGGTCTCATACGGATTCTAGGTGCGCTCCTCCACCGATCCTAACCTTCCCTCCCGTCCGTCGACAGTGCGGAGTGCTAGGCACTCACGCACGCGCTGCCCCTTCTTGCGCTGGCACCCGTATCGCTTGCTCTGCGCGCATGTATGGAGTTGGAGTTGAATTTGGCGCGCCACCGGGATGCTCGCCAACTCCCGGCACGAACCGCTTCCAGAATCCACTCACAAGTCTCGGTCGATGGATGTCCTTCTGCGAAGCGGCTGACCTACAACGATGGGGGCAAACCGGCTATCCGCTAACTTTGACACGCTTTAAATGCCTGCATTTCGCTAGCTCAACGCTCCCTGTGAACACGGCGCATGGCGTCCGACGAATGTCCGCCTCCACGGTTTCCTCCGAGTCGCCCAGGGCCCGCTGATTGACATCCGGGCGGGCTCGATGACACCGCACACACCTCTTGCGTACCCTGTCTTTCCTAGCTTCGTGCTTCGAGCCGGGACTGACTGGCTCGCAGATTCGCGTTCCGGACGTTCGTCGAGGATTTTCAGCCCGACCCGGTTGCGGACGGCTCCCTAACTTTGGGTGGTGATGTGAGACGTATATCCGTTACTTTTGGCACACTCTTCACGCCTGAATTCTGCGGGCTGGACAGTCCTGGGAGCACGGCACACGCCCTCCGAGTCTCCGACGGATGTCCGCCTCGACGGCTTCCTTGCCCAGGGCACGTTGATGACAAGCGTGCGGGCTCTATGATCCCGCGCTCACCTCCCGCGTACGTCGCTCGTCCCAGTTCCGCTTGCTGCATGATGGATTGCCGAATCTGACCCCGAATCGTGCGCCGGATCCTCGTTGACGGATTTCTTTTCATCCGCAATACGCGGCTCCCTGACATCGAGGGGTGGTGCGAGACGTGCGTCTGCTGCTATTTACAGTATCGTATCTATCTGGTTTCTGTTTGTTCGCCGCCTGCGATGCCCACAGGCGAATTCCCGCTGATCCCAGCCTCAGTCGCCCCTGCGTCTTCTATGGGACCACACCCAACCCCACGCACACCTCTCCTTCTGATCTCCTCGTCTGGCCGAGGATTCTCGTTCCACTTGTAGTTGCCTCATCATTTATTCCGAATTCCTAGCTTGGGAACATCACATGTATATGTTTCATCCACCAAACCCATGCAATATCCTCCCATTGCGCTTCAGGGCATACATTACGTCGAGTTGCGTCACAGTCGTTCTGCGGGCCGCGATGAGCAACAACAGATAGAGCATGCAGAATTGATTAACCGATATCCATGCTCGGTGTACAACGCTGCATCGTGTATGACGGTCGTCAGGAATATCTTCAACGCACCGCGTATATCGTCATACATTGTGTTCGAAATACGTATCACGCCGCCACGCCGTGCCAGTCGGCGGAGCGTGGGCTCGTGACGCCTGTGGGCTTGACTATCAGTGATCTCTCTGAGCAGCTCAATAGCAGTTACTCACGCATGATGTTTCTGCGTACCCGCAAGCGCGAGCGGCGATAATGCCATATTCCAGGGGTTTTGTCACGGACGTCCTTTGCGCCCCTAACAACGCCCGTGAGCCGTGAGGTATCGCAGGGTATCGCTCAATACATGCGACACCAGAGTCACAGAAGTGAGAACTGACCGTCGACTCCTTAGCTCGTGCCATGTTGAAGGGAGGAGGGTCCACATGACACGAGTCACTCTTTATATATGCGTTCGGATCCGGAAAGTTCCCGTTACCCGAGCTGCTTATCTAGACTGGCGTACAATGTTTAAATAATGCTCCTCGTAGTTTGTAGAATGCTCAACGCTTGAGAGCCGTTCTGCCGGCCTCGGCATGCCTAAATTGATTGGCGAGGAGGCATCATGGCAAAGTGCTCCGGAGTTCGGATTAATATGAGTAGCAGAAGTGCGCTATGTGGCACTCTCCTTAACTTGAGAGCGTCGTGCGTCAAATTGATACATCACAACCCCTCCCGTACCTGTTCCAATACCTTCCGTATATAGAGTGGGAACTTACGACTTCCTGGCTGAGCTTGTTGGGCTAGAAAGGCGCGCACAGCCTCCCCATCAGCGTCAACCGTTCCGTCTCCAAACGCTCGCGGTGCGTCCACAACGCGCTCCAGCACAAGACCCAGAGCCGACTCTCCCTCCTGCCCGTTTGAATCCGAATCCGAGGCACCAAGCGCCGCCTCAGCTCGTCTCAGCACCTCCTCCACATACCAAACAAAGTCTTCGACCCCCTCCCCGTCGCCTGCACGGAACCACTCCGTGAGCGCCTCCACGTCCTCCGCCATCGTCTTCTCCCCAAAAGCACGCACTGGCCCCAGGGCGAACGACATAAGCAAGTGCGTGCCGAGAACATGCGGTGCACCCGGCGCAGTGTGGACGTCCGCTGCGTGCAAGAGGGCTTCCTGCCCTTGAACACGTGCAACGGGAGATGACTTGCGCCTCGGCTTGTGGGCTGTACCCAGATGACCTTTAGCCTTGATTTTTGTCACCGATGTCGCTGCTTCTTTGCCCTTCCGCCTCGACGAGGCCGGCGGCAAGCTGTGACTGTTGGTGGTGTGACTCGGAGGCCGCGCGGATGGTATCGGAGATCTACGCCGCATAGACGCGAAGGCTGTATGCTGTTGCTCGGGGAGCCCCGTGGGATCTGCGGCGAAAGTCGGATCATCATTGCTGCCGAAGTGGTAATGATTATGACGCCACTCACTGCTGTGAAGTAAAGAAATCGCATGCCGTGGAATTTCGTTGGTGCTGGTATTCGGACAAATAGCTGTGTCGCCAGCAGAGCTCGAGCTGCGAGCGACTTCGACTATAGGAACCGCAGGTGGCGGCGGCGTGGGCATCGTCACGTCTACCTGCGTTGGTGTCTGAGAAGTGTCGCCAGTGGAGCTCGAGCTGCGAGCGATTTCGACTATAGGAACCGCAGGTGGCGGCGGCGTGGGCATCGGCACGTCTACCTGCGTTGGTGTCTGAGAAGTGTCGCCAGTGGAGCTCGAGCTGCGAGCGAGTTCGACCATAGGAACCGCAGGTGTTGGCAGCGTAGGCATTGTTACGTCCACCTGCGCTGGTGTTTGCACATCGAGCGTGGCGCGGAGCTCCGTGTCGGCGTCAAGAGACACGACGCGGAGCTTGTTCTCTATCCGCTGCATTGACTCATCGTTGGGTAGGGATTTCGTCTGATCGGCGGAGGGGAAATTATTATTGGATGTAGGCGGAGCGGTCTGAGGGGCATCGGCATGCGCGGCGTCGGAATCGATGCCCGTTCCAACCTGTGAGTCGATCGCGGAGACCGCGGGGAGGCTGACGTGAGAGTCAAGTATGGGAGTCGACGACGGAGGGGAAGGCGAGTACGCCGGCGCAGCACCGTTCATCTCCGCGGCTACCTCCACCTCACTTCCATCTGTCTCCGTCTCTGCGCGCTGTGCGAAGTTAGACTCGCTGGCAGGAACGATGACAGGCACAGGAGGGGCCACGTGTCCATCGCCGTCACCCGCGATCTCCTTCCCTACTTCCACTTCCGTCGCTGCGCGTTGTGCGAAGTTAAGTTCGCTAGTAGGAACGATGATAGGCACAGGAGGGGCCGTGTGTCCATCATCGTCACCTGCGATCCCCTTTCCCACTTCCACTTCCATGTCGGCCGTTCGTTCTCGCTGTACAGGCTGGATCAGGCCTTCAGGCTCGGGTACATTCGTGGAGGAGATGGCTGCGTCACCGGCACAGATGTCCGCCGCCACCGCCTTCTCCTGCTCTTTCTGTACGTACGCACTGGACATCAATAACGGCTTCACGGAAAATAGTAGTACGTACCGCAGGCAGAAGATTGTTCGTTTCGGCATAGCTCGATGTGAGAACGGGCAGCGCGGCTGCATGTCCCGAATGCTGTAAAGGCAGGTTCCAGTTTTGAGAAACGTTATCGCCGTCAATTGCCGACTGAGCGTCTGCTTTGTCAGAAACAGGAGTGGAGGCGAGGAAAGTTTCCTCTGCCTGTTCAACGTGAGTAGTGGGATCCTGCGCAGTGACAGAACCAGAATCGCGCGAGACGTCTTCCTTCGATGGGCTTGGAGCTCGCACTTCAGCAGACAAGGTAGTCATCTCTTGGCTATACTGGGAGCCAATAGTCGCCGGCCGGGCGCCATCGGCATGAATGGAAGTGGGAGTCGAAGGGGGAGGGGTAGTATCGATAACAGGGGAAATGGAGATCGACGACGCCACATCGGATTTATCCCGCATCTCTCCGTTGCTAAAAAGCGGCGCGGTGGGTGGCACAGGATCAGAAATCGCGTTGAGAGCTGTTAATGGTGCCGCCGCGGCAACGGGGGAGCTCGTGCCATTGCTCGACGGCCGCCTCACGCCGGTGGCAACACTGACCGAGGGGGACAGCGGAGGGGGAGGGGAGAGCCGACCCATCGGCAATAAGCGTGACGTCGTCGAATTCGAGTTTGAGGCGGAAGCGATCGCATCACCACTCTCGGCAATCGACGGAGACGAGCGGCGGCGCTTAGCAACGGGCGCCGAAGACGTTGATTTTTCGGGGCTCGGTGGCGCCTTCCGCTTGCGTGCGCTGCCCGCCGCTGTCACAGACTTTGAAGCCGCGGATGAAGTAGACGGAGAGGCGGGAGCGGCAGCAGGCTCAGATTCCTTGTGGGAGCTTACCATCAACGCACGCTTGCCGGAATTTTCCGATTTCTTCCGTGCAGGCTTCGTCACCGCTTTCACCTTTGCAAAGCCGGAAGACGAACCGGTGGTCGCGGTAGGGAAGCAAGAAGGGAAAAGCAGTCCGCGCTGCGCGTCGAGCACGCCGCGCGCGTTCGCACCGGCTGCGGAGGCACGGGGATCAATCCAATCGGAGGCCAAGATCGCGACCGTGATACCTGGCGGAACGTGTGCACCTGGTGGCGCGGGCTGATGCGCACGACGGCGCTCGCGCAAGTCGGTCTCGCGCAGCTTGTCGACGTCCAGTGCACCCGCGGGAGGCCGAAACGTCGTCTTGTGGTGCTCGTAGAGATCTGTGACCAGTTGTGTAGAAAGAAACGCGGGGAAACCATTCCATAGTAGGAAGTGAAGAAAAGCTTCAAGCCATAGCTGTTGTGCGCATTGATAGATGTCAATGGGGAATAAAATAAGGTGAGAACTACGCACCAGAAAATCAAGATACTGCACAGCGGCCTCACGCGAGTGATGTGGCGTCCGGGCACCCCGCTGCAACCGCTCTAAATCGTGGGACGCCCGTTTCAAGCTTTCGCACACGTCGACGAAGTAAGGAGGGCCAGGCCCCCAGCGACAGTCAAAATCGAGTTCCGTGAACTATGCCGGTCCCGATGGATAAAGGCGCCAAAGGCGCGGCCCACGGGGCCGAAAAGATAGACGCTGGTCCACGTGGGATCGTCCACGTCGAACACATACGGTAGCAGCGTCCCGTTGGTGGGTGTCGGTGCAGGCTCGGTACTTCGCTGCGCTGCCGCGTGTATCCATTTAGCGAGAGTGGTGTCGACCATGTGGACGTGTGGCTAGAATTTTGACAGTTTTCAGGGCACCCACTCGCGATAAGAGATGAGCAGTCAGGTTCGAGCGACTACAGAGTAAGGCCCCAGGACGGGTGAGCTCTTTTCGATGAAATGTGTGGCGAAAGAAGAGGGAGGCGGTGAATCGCGGATGGGATGACGGGAAAAGGCACAGGACGTTTCAAACTCCGATGGTGCCACAACGGACCAAAATGACCAATCACGTTTGTCTTTCTTCGCGCTGTCATCGATCAAATAGTACGAACGACCACAGCAAAATCCATGTGATCAGCATCGGACTTTTTGAGTTTCCTTTATGTTAAACGTTAGGATAACGCACATTTTCGCAATCTTCAATTTCTCAGCCTCATCTCAGTTTGGTCTCGGCTCTCAGTTACATAAGATCTGATCTCTCAACATTTAAGTACACCGAGTCGAGTTTGTTGCGAAGTTTCCCGGATCCATAAAATTGTACGCTTGTCTTTAAATTTTTCTTGGCCTGTGAGTGCCTCCCTCCATCAGCCCTCAGTATCTTCTTGTCGCAAATGGACATCAAATTGAACATAGGTTCGGCACGCGGTTCCGAGATGTCAGAGCCAAGCGCGCACAAACTACACGTGATATGTGTGTGCATCTTAAAATTTCTAAGTATTAGTAAGGTTCCATGAGCCTGATTGCCGTCTAGTCTAGTGCCGGGTTTAAAATGATTTCGGCTTGGTATAATACGTGGCCGCGCAGCGGCCACCGCGTCTTGAAGGTATGGCTGGTTTAATACATTAAATACCGGCGCCGCAGGCCGCGAATTTTTGATGTATTTAATGTATAATACGCGTATTTAATGCTGTATTTAAGGTATTTAAGGTATTTAAATACTCCACCTGTCTGCATCCCATTCCGAGTCCTTCGGGACCCACCTTGAGGTCGAGGCCTTGATTGGCTGCTTCAGAGGCTGAGCGCGCTGCTGTTCGGCAGGTTATCCTTGCCTGGCG